>SNQJ01S0015259.1:43908-61908 GCA_010110895.2 Picea sitchensis | reverse complement strand
CACAAAGGTCTCTTCGAATTCTCTAGCAGAGACCATCAATGATTTCTAGCAGTTACACTGCGATGTGCTACAGTAGCCCTCCGATCTTGTTCTAATTCACCTGCACTGTTGGATTGATTCTATGGAATTTTGCATTCATTTCGGCATTTCGGCATTCGGAAATTCAAAATTCGTGTGACCATGCATCTCGACATTCCCAGTCGCGATCCCCAAAATGCAGCTTGGTTGCTCTAGCTCTTTCCTCCATCTCTCGCTGATGTGACCAAGGGCTGTGACCACAGCCTTATGCATAAGGCACTTTCGCAATTTCTCATTTCGTGAGTCTGGAGATGAGACATCTTGACTCTCCAAGTCGCGATCCCCGATACCCCGAAATGGCATGGGATCAACGGTCTTGATCAACACTTGATCTGACGGCTCAGATCGTTTCGCAATTTCTCATATCGTGACTGCGACATTCCTGTGATGAATGTTCTTGATGCTTCCAACTCTTGATCCACGAAACTCTGAAATGGACTGAGATCAACGGTCCTGATCAACACTTGATCTAACGACTCAGATCGTTTCGCGATTTCTCATATCATGATTTCGACATTCCTGTGATGAATTTTCTTGATGCTTCCAACTCCTGATCCACGAAACTCTGAAATGGACTGTGATCAACGGTCCAGATCAAACCTTGATCTGACGGCTCAGATTACATCGTGATTTCGGGATTCTTGTGATTGATATTACTTGACATCTCCAACTCTCGATCCGTGAAACTCCGATATGGATTTGGATCAACGATGCAGATCACATCTTGATCTGACAACTGTGGTTAAGTCGCGATTTTGCATTTCGCGATTTCGAGAGGTTAGGGAACCCCGTTCCTTTGACTCTCCAGTCAGCGAAATGTTGATCTGTGTCCACGTGTCCTACCTGAAGATGGATAGTCCTCCTTCTTTCGGGATTTTTTGAGCCCTCTACTCCTTGCACTTTAAAGAGCGTGCAGGTTCTCCTCGATCCAACGGTGGTCAGACCCTGCACTCGGATCTAACGCCCGAGATCTATTCTCCATATTTGCGCGCTCCGCTTGTCTACATTGAGATCTGACAGTCATCGGGAATTTGGGATGGGATCCAACAATCACTGACGCTTCTCCTCCGAGCTTATGCATCCTCCTTACTTGGAAGAATTTCTAAGTGTCAAACGCCTCGACCTTTGATCCGCCTTTGATCCTATGTATGCTATCTCCCTTGAGATTTAGTCATGAGTTAACCTCATCCCTAGTGCACACCTACACACTGCATTTGACTCTGTGCTAATACCTCCTGAGCTTAATTTGTTCCTGTTTTTCCATCGATGCACACTCTGATCCTGCCATCAATGACAAGCACATACTGCCTATAAAGCATGCCAACCATCCTCTGCACTATCTCTTCTGATCTTATCGAGCTTGCTCTGCAGCATCTTCCCAACCTACTTCTGATGCCCATCTATTACATTCTTCCTATACTCATGCTATCTTCATTGTTGTACTTGCCATCAATGACAAGCATATGCTACATGTTAAACATTTTCCAACAATACCTTATTTTTTATTAAATATTTTAAAAGGATATCATACCTTTTATGTTATATACAAATTGATTGCCCCCACTTCAAAATATTAAATAAAATACAGATGGTGAAAGGAAATTAAACAAAAATGATTGCCCCCATCTTGTCCAAAAGAGATGATGAAAGGAAATTCAATGGGAATGGTAAATAACTTCACCGGGGTATTGAACTGGCTCGCTGGCAGTGAAACAATATCTATGATATTTGTAAGGTTTGCATACA
Source organism: Picea sitchensis (assembly GCA_010110895.2). Lineage (NCBI taxonomy): Eukaryota > Viridiplantae > Streptophyta > Pinopsida > Pinales > Pinaceae > Picea > Picea sitchensis. Next base: position 60,084 of record SNQJ01S0015259.1, on the reverse strand, counting down.
TATCTATATCACATACTTTATTTGTAAGTTCTCCTTCCAATGATATTTATACCCTGAACCAAATGGAATTCCCTAAAACAAACATGTTACATCTGTAGAACCTTGAAGTGAACAACACTGTGCGAAGTCTGATATTTTTGTTAAAATTACTTTGATTAACTTAAACAAATATGAAATCAATTTCAAGAAAATAAAACACTTATTAGTCTGGCATGAGATTAATCATAAGGTGTGCTTTAAATATACTTTTTTAGATTTGGTCTGTTTCATGTTTATATGTATGATTAATTCCTAATAAAACCAAAATCAAAATTTGCGGAAAAATAAAAAGCAATAATGACTCCATTTACCCAATAAAGGCACCTAGTCTATTGTTCTTTCATGCCTCACAGGGAGCTACAATCCCCAGATGGATCCTATGTTAGAACACTTTAGAATTTTAAACGTGTTGAATTTTATAATCTTTTCATTTTACCTTTTAAAAAAAATAAAAATCACAATTTTTTTTTAGGAAAATCACTTTTAAAATTAAATAAATCTATATTCATTATTTATCAACAGGCACTTACAATATCATCCGTAAAAAAATTCGGCTGAAATGATCAAGTGGTTCTCATTATGTTGAATTTATAAAGTTTCACAATCATTAAAATCCAACTTCCAACGGTTACTTTGGGACTTTACACTTCGGGAAGATCTTTATCATCGTTCAAATGAAAATCCTGAATTCTCAATTTTTGAAGTCCCAAAGACGTTTTTCTGCAAAAGTATGTCAAAAATATCTAAGGATGAATCAATGGACACCTATAATAAAACCCTTTTGTAGGCTGACACGTGGCATATAATTTTAACATTTTTATCAAACCATTCGCCTATTTTTAAATGACATGTGTCACACATATTTTCTTGACACATCATTAAAGATGATGTCATCACTACCACGTCACTCTGGAAAATGTCCTTCGGAAGTAAAAGAAAAGAGTGAGTTCAGGATAGTTGAAGTATTTACATACCAAAGCACTTGTTATCTTAACGAATTAACAAACACAAATACATATCAAAATAAGTTTAATTAATAGAAATTTTCTTTTAGTTAATCACTTCGCGTATTCGACCTTCGAAGAATAATTATTATCCTACATACAAAAATCTCGAATGTCGAAGTCCTGAAGTACTTAAGGTTAAAATGATCTCAAAATACGATTAATTAAAACACACACTACTGCACAAATTACAGACACTGTCAAATTTCAGACGCTACTGCACAAATTACAGACACTGTCAAGTCTTGGAAGTAGGTGTATGACATTCTAGAACATGAAATTCTCCTCTGCCTGGACGATTCAATAAAAAAAGATAATGAAAAGTTATCAGCTATGCTCAGACTGGTGGCTCAGTCGAAATTGCATAGAATCGTTGCCCGACTGAAGATTATGCCTTAGAATGACATGATAAGTTGGGCCCTGGATCATGTAGATATCCCATCCCCAAATATCTCTAATCACCAGAAGACTTATGTCAGCTCATTTCGACCAGAATACTTACGAGTAATGTATAAACTCTCCTCTAAACCGAAATTTTCTTATAATTAAACTTTTCTTTTTTATTTCGAGCAGAGAGAATGAACAAAATCTGGTAGAACTAGTCATGATATAGTTAAAACCTGGTGGGGAAATCCAACCAAGTTCAAGACTAACACTCATGGCATATATTCCACTATGTATTTAGATTCCCACTTTTTATATATTTCCATGATGCTCTGTCAATTATTTGGGAAGAAAAAACCTACACATTTCACAGTGGAATGGGTATCTATAATCCATGAGGTTGTCGAAGGCTATTCTTTCAACTGGGAAAAAATGTTGTCAAATAACCTAGATAAGGAGGTTGGCGAGTACCAATCTTTGAAATCTAGGGGGAAACGTGCTCCTTTTTACATGTCTGCGTACATTATGGACGCTATTTGTTTTATGAATCCATTCCCTCTCATGAATTGGAGTTTGACCCCAACTTGTTCTGAATCAATTCATTTTTATCATTCAAAGTTATGGGAGGAAAATTCAAAAGATTTCTTCTATGAAATTTGTCACAATGTAGTGATACTTGTTCATGTGGCCATTTACAAACACCCTCCTCCCAGAATCTCATAACCTATTATAGGCAAATTGGATGCAATTTCAAACTAGTACATTGAAGAGAATTTCTCTTACATAGAAGTATTTGGTTGTTCCATTTTTCCTCACGCAATCCCAAAGTTCTTTCCTAATAGATTGATCTGCAAAGAGGTTTCATACCAAATAGTGGTAGGAGGTATTACTAAGGAATTGAAAGCGGCACAAAAGAAAGTATGGCCTTCCTTCCCTATTCATTTTGGTATGTTCACACAACTTGAATTTGGGCATACAAAGGTTGAAGCAACAGCGTTGGAGGACATCAAATTGGTTGATATTGAATTCAAGAAACATGATCCTCATAATGTGGTTGATAATATTATAGCTCATTTCAATATGAAGAGACACATTCATGAAGATTCCCCTTATGATGATATTTTCAAAGGTGTTAGACCTTATGAAGAATTTCAAAGCAGAGTTTAGAAGCTATTGCTAGGTCAATAGTCTGCTTTTCTTAGTTTTTAAAAACATAGAAGGACCAGCCTTCCAAATATTTTACAAGGAGAATCGAATATTTCCTTTCCATCATAGGAAATAGCATCCACAGAACCTTATAAAGGTAGCACAACTGCAGACCAAGTGGAAGAAGTAACAATGAATCCAGAGGAGTTATTTAAAAAGATAAATACATCAATGCTAAATAAAAAGGAGCAAGAGATGTTAGCATATTTTGAGGTCTTTATGAAGTAAGGACATACTTTTCCTTTTTCACCATCAACCACTACTTATGTTGTTCCAATTATCACAAGTCCAGAGAAATCCACTGCACTTACTTCTACTGCTCTCTCACTGACTCCCATAACCATGATTTTCAGAATTCCTAGTTCAGAGACAATTCAAATAGATGAACTTACACCTATTCTACCTAAGTAGATGCCTCCTTCAAGTTTCTTTTTCAACAAGAAAATAATATCCATCTTAAAAAGAGAATCTCAGCAGAAGGAAGGAGTGGTCACTAAGAAAAACAGACTAGTGTATGATGTTCACAGACATAACGATCCTAAATTTTCCAAAGGAGTTGCAGATTCATTAGAAGCCTTCGCCACTGCCAACCAATGGTTAGTGGATAATATTACTAAGCAACTACAACAAAAATATCTTCATCTTGAGCACTTGCAAAATTAGATGAAACACATAGAAATAACCTTCCGGAGTAGGATAAATTTTGACACTAAACAAATCAGATTGAGCTATCAAGAACAAATAAAACAACTACAAGAGAAATTGGAGGTGAGTGACCAAAATCTGCAGTCAAGAAACTTAATGATTTCTCAGCAAAATAGTTTAATTGAGTAGTTAGAAACCCAAATAGTTGTACTAGAAAACACAAAAATAGACCATGTTGCATTCAAAATGCAAGCATATGAGATAAATGAAATTTTGGGAGTTGTTCAATTAGATCTATATCAAGCAGTGGATATTGTCCAGAAGTATTATCAAAGGATCAACACTTATCTGAAAAATATTTATGACAAGGAAAAGGAAGCTTGTGCAACTAGATCCAAGTTCCAAGAATTTACCGTTTGGAGACAGAAAGTGAACTTTCCTGGTCTCGCTCCTTTTTCACAATATGAACACATGAAGGGAGAAATGGTTATAAAGGTTTGGGAGACAAACCTTGAAGAAAGAAAGAAATTGGCTAGAGAGGTGAAGGAGGCTTGTCTCAATTCCCTTACTATTGTTGAGTCATAGTTGGTTGAATTTAAAGATGATGTTATCTCTAATACACTTGGGCAAATCGAGATAGAGAAAAATAAAGAAAATTCTATGAAAAACAAGGAAAGTATATTGAATAGAATTCAACAAGTAAATCACATTGATTTACAAAATATAGATGAGCCATTGGTAAAACCGAAGTTACAACATCAAGTTACAGCTCAGGCAATCATGAAGATTCAAGAGAAACTACCACTAGTGCATAAAAGGATGTTTGCATTCGAGTTGAATGAACACATTGAACCTTATAAATTTGCAATAGCATTAATGGAGATGTGTGACTAGTTAAATGAGAATAAAAATGCAAGGACATTTGCAAGCAAATAGAGGAGAAAAAGAAATGCCAACATATCAAGCATATCTCAGCAAGTCTTCTTTTTGTTGTTAGATTTTCATTGTATTCTATTTTTAGAGCTAAAAAGATGGATTGTCTAACTACTTCTAGTTAAGAAAATTTTAGTATAAATAGGTAGATCTTAGATCTACTCAATGATTCTTCTCACCGTATGTAAAATAGAGCACTTATTTGAATATCAATATAAAGAGAAGACGGAGATTCTAAGTCTCATTTCTGTAGATTTATTTGTTTTCTCTATATTTTCATTTTCTTATCGCATTAGCTTCTTTATATGGTTCTTAAAGATTTAATGATTACAATTTAGTAATACAACTACTATGATCTTAATATATTGGATATTTTCTCAGCTACAATTTTTCCTCTGTTCTTACTTTGAGTAAAAACAAGACCTGTAATATGTGTGAGTTTTTGCACTTTAATCATCTGTCAATAATACATCTCTTACTTTTCTTCTACTGCAAATGAGGTAAGACTTATCTATAATTGATCTCTTGCTTCGTTCTAACAGTTCTTTGAATCATTTCTACATTACATAAAATTATAATATATTCTCAGAGAAAGAGATATTTCCTCCGTATATTCTTATTAAAAATTTTACTCAAAGTTGCATCTTATAAAAGTGAAGGTAGAAGAAAGCATTATAAAAAAAATTCTTATATTCTATGATGTCTGGCATTATTCTTAAAGCCTAGAATAAATCTCAGGAACAACACTCATCTTGAATTGAAGTGCAATACCAAAACTAATTCCTAGAGAGAAAAATAGAATTTTAAGACTACAATAGATGTTAGAGTATACTTATTTGATTACTAGGGTGTAGACATAACATCTATTGTAGTAATACTTATTTCTTGGAAAATAAGTTTGGTCGTATGCTTGGGGATTACTCCCTTATGACCTTTCTCACATTCGTTGGAATGTATGGTGTAAATATTCCACCTAAAACATTGCCTAGGTTTGTACCTGAAATCCTTATTTTGTTTAAGATAATTACACATATGGATGAAGAAAGAAAATATGGTAAAGGAAATCAAAGAGTTTGATGTGGTGGAACCCTCCCAATATCATAGATCTGATGTATATATTTAGAAAATTAGTACTATATCTAATGTTTGGAATTCACATAATGATGGAATTGGTAACCTCTATGAATGGACACAATCTCAACTTTCCTAGTTCTGAACCTGGGGGGGTTTTCCATTTTTCTTCTTTCCTAAAAAATGATGGAATTTTGAAAAAAAAATCAAGATGGATTTGATACCTAGGATATGAAACATTTCTCAATAGTATCTCTCATCCAAACATATTTAAATCCTATGATCTCACTCATCTCCTTCCATACCTATAAAGTATATCGACATAACATGAATAGATGAACTGTCCTTTTGTTATATCAAGATTTGTAGTAAAAAGATATATTTTTTCATTCTTTTGTTAGTTTTTTTATTAACACCTTAGACCATGTATGTGTAAGATCCATTGATGGATATTAACTGAATTATGCTACTATTTTGTGACAAATACAACCATTGTGGATGATAAACTTGCATGTTTATTGACAGGATCTTTAGGTGTATAGATCTTGTAAATTAAGAAGCTCTTGTGAGATATCTTACACATGTCCACATGAAGAAGATCATGCTACTACAATAGACGTTATGCGAATTTTAATGGTTTATGGACTGGATCCTTTAATTCATTCTGCAGAAAACAAATTACATAAAACGAAGGAAGGGAAGGAATCTTTTTGAAAGTTGTTAAAAGAAGTGGTAATATTGAGTGCAATACCACTTGATACAAACCTTCCAAAACCAGTTGTCAAGAAGCCTACTCCAAAAGAGAAAGTGCCCCAACCTCCACCAAGAAAGAGTATGGGCCATGATAACATTAAAATGAAGAGAGGGGATTGGCTTTGTCCAAAGTAACTTCCCTTCTATTTCCTATTACTCATTTCACTCTGGAGTTCCAACTTCCACTTTGGAATTACAATTGAATTCCATTTTTTTATCATCATTCCATTTTATATTTATCATTCTCAATGTCCTCAAATGGATTTTTAGGTGTGATTTTATGAACTTTGAAAAGAATCGAAACTTCCTACGATCTGATTCAAAGCATCCAAAAAGAGAGCTAAATCTAGGGGAGTGGGAATACCTAGGGTAAGACTTTCCATGTAGGATTCAAGTTGCAGTTTCATTTATTGAGAAATTATTTTGATTTGTTATGTGAGATTGCCTGATCTTCTTGACTAATCTGTCATATTTTCTAAATTCCATCTATTCTTATTGGAAAATATCTTAACATTATTTTGTTTTGCATTCTGAGTTGAAGGAAAAATTATATGAAATGTAAAATGTTGGAGCTGAAACTTTTTGAATTATCGAATAATATTACATGCTATAACTGCAACCACAATTGACGTGAATATGAGTACACTAGAAGTCTTGAAAAGGGTAATGATGGAAAATGGGTTGATAATTCTTAGCAATCTTAGCATCCAGACATAATATCAGAGCGACCTTTTGACTTGCTTACCACTTCAAAAGACCGGAATGATGAATTTGATGATATTAAATCAGATGGGGTAGAATTTGTTATCTTTTAAACTGTAGACATATTTAGAGTTACATGTGTCCATGTAATGACTAGGGATAGAGGAAATAGAAAGGATGGTCACTTTGATGATGATTTTTTTTTTACTTTGATGACCTACCCATGCATGGTAATAAAAGGAAGAGGGACCATAATGATACTTCTGGTTGGGAAATAAAGCATGGTAATGAAAGGATGAAAGACCAAAATGGTACTCCAAGCTGGAAAACATGGGACAATGGTGGGGATTTGGAAATTGGTGGGAGGGCATTGCCACCTAATAGTAGGTTGGATTCCTTCATTGACTTTGGTGACTTCGAAAAATATGAAGATAAAGATGTTGGTTCCTCTACCTTCAATGATACAATAAGCAATGTGACATATAAAAGAGACAAAATACCTTTTATCAATTCTAAAAAAAGTGAGAGATTTTACAATTTTGATTATGTTCAGCTAGTTGGTTATCAAGGAAAGGTTTCTTATACTTTTAAGAGGCCATTGCTATCTATCCCAAGAAGAAGGCACTAAAAAACTAATGACAGTTCTTCAAACTTAGATGATGATGATGAATCTTTTGAATCTGATGATGATGGGACATGTAGAAAAGGATTAAGAAATCAAGATCTATAGGAAGAAGAGGACATGAAACAATGGAAAAAAAAACATATGGATTATTTTGGGAGGTATCCTTATGAATTTGATGATGAAATGCCAAATATTCTAAGAGAAAAGTGTCTATTAAATTAAATATTTATTAGTGCCCAAGTATGCTCTGAAGTTTCTATGATGTCAATTTTTGTTAAGCCTTAAATAGTGGCACATTAACCCTTAATTGGGGAATATTACATTAGTAATTTTATTTTATTTATGTCGGGTTGGGTCCATTAGTTGTAATTGTACCTTCTAGTCCCCCATATATACCAAGGAGACATTTTCATTTGGAATCATCTTGTATTTGGAAATTTGTGTGGTGTATAAGGAGGTTTCCCCCTCAAAGAGGCTTATTATCTGAAATTATATATTTTTCAAGGCGTTGAGTACGTATTCTAAGGTTTTTCTATGCTATCTTTATATTTGGTTCTTAACATTTGGTATCAGAGCTCAAGGTCTTGGTGTTTCGCTGCTACATCTGAGACACCTTGGAATTTTCTCTATAATTGTTTTTCTACGATGTTTCAAAAGGAACCCCCAGGAGGATATTTAGTAGACAGATCAAGGTACGTTGGGTTCACATTTCAACTCCTGAGGCCTTATAATTTCATAGATACAGCTTGTGTAAGATAGGGTCCAGGAATCATCTTGAATTTAGTCATCGCAGAACTTTCTCTATGAACTTTTTTCTGTAATGTTTCAGACTCTGAAATCTAGAGGATATTCACAGAAATTATTAAGGTATCTGTGATAAACATTTTAGCTTCTGGGTCATATTATATTTTTAGATACACCCTGTGGAATATAGGGTATTTGACTAGTCTCAAGAAGGTGTTCTGGGTAAAACAATCATAAATTCTTCCTCGAGTATCCAAATTGAGTGATACCAATTGCATTGGATAGTGGAAAGTCTGTAGTATTTCTGGTACAATTTTAAGAATTGTATATCAATTATTTTGTGTGGGGCACTCTATACAAGTGAGATCTCCTATTAAGGCCAAAAATTAATAATTTGTGGGGAAGTTACCATAAATTCCACTTGGCACATCCAATTTTGATCAGACCTATGGAATTGCAAAGAATAAATATTAGAGAACTACAAAAAATAAATTTTCATACCCAGAAGGGCCGAAATTTTGGAGATACAATAAAATAAACATTGTCTAGCAGAACCACTTCAAAATCAAGGTTTAAAGTGATACTTAGCCAACATGCCACCAAAAAATGGAACGTCTACACCAAATAAGCCTCCAAAAATCCCTACTTGAACTCTTGATGAAGGTGAAGCAATACGTAGGGACATAAATGATTTACAAAAGAAGATAGTAACAAAATATGAAATACAAGGGATGATGGATTCAATGGAAGTTAATTTGGAGGAAATAATGGATACTAAGATGGATAGTTTAAAAAGGGATATCATGGAAGGATTGAAAAATTTCCTAATAGAGAGGACACCTGAATGTGAAAATGTATCTCATGAAATTGATGATGAGGACACAAGGAAGATGAATCAAGAATGGAGAAACTCTAACCTTGGGTTGAATACCAACCACTTTCCTAAGATTGATATGAGGAAGTTTGATTGCAAGGACCCAATCACATGGATACTCCAAATGGAGCAATTATTTGATCTACATAATGTGTCACATACACAAAAGGTACGAATTTATTCTTTATATTTAGAACCCAATCAATTTGTGTGGTATCGATGGATTTGTTCTCGCAAATCACTCTTCACTTGGACAGTTTTCATGGAAGAAATGATAACACACTATGAGGATACAAGGAGAAATACCTTCTTTAGCCAATTGATAAATCTCAAGAAAAAGGGTTCAGTTACAGAGAACATTGAGAACTTCCAAAGATTGAATATAGAGGTAACAAATATTCCATATGAGCACTTGATTGATGTATTCATAGGAACTTTAAGAGATAACATTCAACATGAGGTTCACCTTTGGGAACCCAAATCATTGGAGAATGAATTTAGGGTGGCAATAAATGTTGAAAGTAAAAATATGTCTATGGCTACTAGAAGGACCACACCTAACATCTATTGAGAGAATAAAGTTCCTTCTTGTTTGGGTACTCAATTGGATCATAGCTCATCCTATCATCCTCAATCTGATGGACAAACCAAGCTAGTGAACAAATTTTTGGAAGGCTACCTTTGTTTCTTTGTCTCTGATAAACAAACACAATGATTCAAATGGTTACCCTTGGTAGAATGGTGGTATAACACTTCCTTTCATACTGCAACAAAAATGACACCATTTATGGAACTCTATGGATACCACCCTCCTTCCATCACTTCTTATCTAAAATAAAAATATAAGTTTCAAGCAGTGGAATATCATATCGAGCATCAACAACAAGTTCTCCAAATCTTAAAGGAAAACTTGACCATGGCACAAAATCGCATGAAACAACAAGAAGATCAACATCATAGTGAAAGAAGTTTTGAAGTAGGGGATTGGGTGTTTTTAACACTACAACCATACAAAGAGATGTACCTCAAGCAATCCAAGAAGGATAATAAATTATCACCAAAGAAATATGGCCCTTACAAGGTGTTTGAAAATATTGGTACTATGGCATACAAATTGGAGTTGCCTGCATCCTCACAAGTACACCCAGTTTTCCATGTTACATGCTTAAATAAGGTTATAGATGACAAGATCCCAGTTCAAACTATATTTCCAAAACTTGATGAGGAAGGAAAAATCATATTGGATCATGAAGCCATCACTGACACAAGAATTCGCCAACTGAGGAATAGATCCATTTCAGAGTATCTCATTAAGTGGAGGAAACTTCTTGCTAAAGATTCCACTTGGGAAGATGAGTATTTTATACAGAAGTATCCATAATTACTCAAGCATTGCGGACAACACTTGTCTCAAGGGGATGGGCATGTTAAGCCCTAAATAGTGGCACATTACCCCTTAATTAGGGAATATTACATTAGTAATATTATTTTATTTATGTCGGCTTGGGTCCATTAGTTGTAATTGTACCTCCTAGTCTCCTATATATACCAAGGAGACATTTTCATTTGGAATCATTTTGTATTTGAAAATTTATGTGGTGTATAAGGAGGTTTCCCCCTCGAAGAGGCTTATTATCTGAAATTCTATCTTTTTCAAGGCATTGAGTACTTATTCTTAGGTTTTTCTATGCTATCTTGATATTTGGTTCTTAACAATTTGTAATGAAAACTTGCTATGAAGACACATTGAATCCCCTGCTCCTTATGTTGCTTGTATGTTTTAATAAGAATACTAATCCTCCTTATATTAACCACTTCCTTGATGAAATGGGTTCTATTGATAGAAGCCATAGTATCCCAAATAAATCCCTAGTGAATTTCTATTACCTAAAATTACTATTTATTTCTTGGAAAATAAGTCTGGTCATCTTTAGTTGGTGCAGTCAGAGTGCTTACAGGTCAAGACTCTTCGGTGGGTTGCAAGTTTGTTTCAAGTTGTCCGAGGAGATAATTAGGAAACCATAGGAAATACATGTGTTCCTTCTAGATGATGCATGTGATAGGGACAGGAAGGACAGATGGATTTTGGGCTAGAAAATTGATGTAGATCTAAGACTAGGAGGCATTTACGCAGTAGAATGGAACATGTATAGGAATAGTCTAAACAGAGACTCCATCAAAGTCACAAATATTGAGGGGGACACAATATAGTTGTATGGGGGGGGAATAAAAAAAATAAATATTACTCATTAAAAAATGGATAAGATTTTACCTTCATAAACACCATCCATTCTTATCTCAAGTGGTGGTGGAGAATCCTGGAAAATGCATGTTCCTCACAAAGGGAAACTTCTTGTTTGGTTGGCCCTAAACAATAATATTTTGACGTGGGAAAAAATTTAAAAGTGAGGTTAGTAGGGTCGTGGAAGATACTAAGGTTAGACATTGCCTTCTCTCACAATGCCCCATTAGTTAGAAGGAATATTCAAAGTCCTATATCATCACCCTCTATCCCCACATCATCACCTTAGGTTGTGGTTATTCCTACCCTCCAAGTGTTTATCCAATCTATTACCCAACCCATAGTTCAAACCTCAATTCATCCTCTGATTTAGAACCCTAATAATCTTATGGTTAGGCAAAATACCCATAATCCATTTTTAGTATCCAGACTCAAATCGCTTATCCTACAACCTGCAGAACATCTAGAGGACCTTCCTAATGACTACCTCAAAATACGGCCTAGTTCTAATGGAGAAAATGGCCTTCCATATTGCTGAAGATCATCTCACTACCATTCAAGACTACATTAAGAATTTTTCTATAGAGGTTGATGGTTTCTTATCCATAATGTTTTATCATTCTGTATAAGGGGAAGATAGGAAATGGTTTCTAAATTTTCCTAACCACTCCATAATCTTTTTGGGATAGTTTATTGAGAAATTTATAAATAAATTTCAAGACATTTTGATATCTGTAAGATAGAAACCCCCCAATGGATCATATTTATGGATCAATCTCATTATTCTCTTCTTGAATTAATGTTAGCATCCATGAGATTTCTATGCATTCATAAATATAACAAATATAGAATACTGAGAACAAAATTGACTAAACTGAGAAGGGGAAGACACGGATTTCATCTCTACTACTAAAGAATCCCTTGACCACCTCTTCAAAAACTCAAAGTTTTGTTCATTGATGTTTTCTTCTCCATTTCTACTACTAGTGGTACATATATAGTATAACCCAAAAATAAAATTCAACGATCGTCACTTAATAAAATCCCTTAACCCGGTTATCATGCCCCTTCCCGCCAATTAACTGGTAATGAGAAGGATTAACTCCATTGATGAATGGAGAATTCATCTAGTGAATTGTGCATATGTAAACCCCTTGTAGAGATAAGATCAAGCCCTTAACTCGGTTTTCAACCACCCACCCACCAATTAACTGGAAATGAGTAGGATGAACTCCATTAATGGATGGAGAAGTTGGCCAAGGCATAGTGCATATGTAAACCCCTCCTCTCTCTTCCATGTCAGTCGATACGAGCTTCCGCTAATGGAATTAGAAATTTCGAACAATTATCAATGAAATACACTATCATTACATGTGGTTTGCAAATTCCATAGTTACTTACCGATCACAAACACTATCATAATGTTATTTTATTTACATGCGGTGGTGTGAAAAATATCCCATATTATAATTATATTCCATTCCATCATTATCATACACTATAATAATTTTATTTTATATTATAAAGAACTTCCATTTTTTCATTTATTGATATGGATTAATGAACAACCCATTTTCACACATATCTTATGAATAATTTTTACTATGCCTAAGCCCCCCAAATTAAATCCCTCAATGTGTAATATAATGTGTAATATAAAGTCTAATAATTGACTATATGGAGTAGTTTCCCATGGTTGGATCTAGTTCAAAGTAATTAGTTCCTAAGGGAATTTTCAAGATGTTGATATAAGTAATAGCTCACTAGGACATCGTCATAATAGCTAATTTGGTGTCAATTGTCTAAGCCCCCAAAATTATATCTCTCAATGTGCAATATAAAGTCTAATAATTGACTATATGGAGTAGTTTCCCTGCATGGTTGGATCTATTTCAAAGTAATTAGTTCTTTCCTAATCCCCCCAAATTAAATCTCTCAATGTGAAATATAAAGTCTAATAATTGACTATATGGAGTAGTTTCCCATGGTTGGATGTAGTTCAAAGTAATTAGTTCCTAAGGGAAATTTCAAGATGTTGATATAAGTCATAGCTCACTAGGACATTGTCATAATAGCTAATTTGGTGCCAATTTCCTAAGCCCCCAAAATTAAATCTCTCAATGTGCAAGATAAAGTCTAATAATTGACTATATGGAGTAGTTTCCCTTCATGGTTGGATCTATTTCAAAGTAATTAGTTCCTGCCTAAGCCCCCCAAATTAAATCTCTCAATGTGCAACATAAAGTCTAATAATTGACTATATGGAGTAGTTTCCCATGGTTGGATCTAGTTCAAAGTAATTAGTTTCTAAGGGAATTTTCAAGATGATGATATATAAGCCATAGCTCACTAGGACATCGTCACGATAGCTAATTTGGTGTCAATTGTTGAGATGTGACACATGAGGGGGTGTACAATTTACTAAATTCTAACACTGCAGACGGATTCAGAGACCCCCTAGAAAAGGGGTCTCTGAATCCGTCTGCAGTGTTAGAATTTAGTAAATTGTACAAATTCATTGTCAAAATTGTAATTTTCCATTGTCGGAGTGACACAACTAAAAATGACCAAATAAATGACCAATTTTTATGTGGTCATTTTTAGTCTAGTTATATCCCGTGACTAAATTTCGTCTTTTATCTTGGTCTTTTTTAGTTTAGTTCTTATCCCGTGACCAAAGTGGTCATTTATCTTGGTCTTTTTTAGTTAGATCACTTAAAATTTATCAATTTTGGTCATTTATCCATTGAAAAAATTGTGGTGACCAAACGTTTTGGTCGCCTAGTCACTTATCTCTCATTTTGTACTAGTGAGAAGAGCTCCACGAATCCCATAAAATTACTCATGCTTACGCTAAATTGCTTGGAAAATTACCTACACCCTCTGGACTCCTTAGGAAAAAAGAAACTCGTGTAGAACGTCCTAACATAGATCTTGATTTTTACATTGATTCTATTGTCGACCTTATTGAAACTGCACTACAAGAGGTCCCAGTACCCTTGAGCAGAGCTACACGTTTCCTTATCGAGCCTGAAGAAGAATCCGGAGGTGAACAATCAGAAATCATCATAGAACAAATAATGGGAGAAAACAAGATTCACAAAGAAGTTATACCATGATGGAGAGCCCAAGTACCTCTCAATATGGTTGGTTAACTTCATGAAATGCCAAGGAATTTTGATAAACTCTTACCGAAATTCGACCCAAACAACCCTAGATCCCTGAAAGACCATGTCAATAATTACTTTTTGGCCATACATTTTCTAGGTGTTCAACATGATGATGTAGTGTGTAGATTATTTCCTTATACATTTTTTAGGAAATCCTATACTTGTTATTTCATCCTACGTGCTAGATCTATTACAAATTGGGATATTTTCTAAAGTCTCTTTATGAGAAAGTTTGGAGAAATAAAAACAATTACGTCCCTGCATAATGAACTAGGAGCCATCAGAATGGACAAGAGGGAAAGAGTAAAAGATTTTAACCAAATATTTCTTAATGTCTTGATTAATTTTCCTCATGAGGTAGCTCTCTCTCAAATGTTGGCCATTGAATATTACACATCTGCATTAACCCCCTCCATAAGGATGTTTGTAAAATGATCTAAAAGAAACACATTGGCATTAAACTTTGATGAGGATGAGACTATGGAAAGAGAGTTATCTGCATATGACCAACATCCACGTTATGAGGAAACTATGTCGGATGGGAAGAAGCCACTGCTATTAACTAAGCCATCTGACAAGGAATACAAGGATATCGATAATGTGGTTAAAATGGTCAAGAATTTATCCAATGAAGTGGTGGACCTTAAAAAGAATGTTGGTGAAGGATCATCGAAGCTATGAAATTTTCTCCCATTTTTTAAGAAACCAGACAACTTTCCACAACCACCTCAACCACCACACATGGCTTTCAACTTAGATGGTTTTAGTAACAATATTTTTTTTTTTTATCATCAATAAAATCACCCTGAAGAAACATGTCCCCAGTGGGTCAACTCTATGACCCTAGTTGTTAAGCCCTAAATAGTGGCACATTACCCCTTAATTGGGGCATATTACATTAGTAATGTTATTTTATTTATGTTGGCTTGGGTCCATTAGTTGTAACTGTACCTCCTAGCCTCATATATATACCAAGGAGACCTTTTCATTTGGAGTCATCTTGTATTTGGGAATTTATGTGGTGTATAAGGAGGTTTCCCCCTCAAAGAGGCTTATTATGAAATTATCTCCCTTTTCATGGCATTGATTACTTATTCTAAGGTTTTTCAATGTTATCTTGATATTTGGTTCTTAACATTTGGTATCAGAGCTCAAGGTCTTGGGGTTTCGCAACTACATATAAGACACCTTGGAATTTTAGTTATAAATTGTTTTATGTGTCTTTTCATAAGAAACACCTTGGAGGATATTTATTAGACTGATCAAGGTACGTGGGGTTAAAATATCATCTCCTGAGGCCTTATACTTTCAGAGATATAGCTTCTGTAAGATAGGATTATGGAATCATCATGAATTTAGTCATCGCATAATTTTTTCTATGAAATTTTTTCTATAATGTTTCAGACCCTAAAATCTGGAGGATATTCATGGAACTTATCAAGGTATCTGTGATAAAAATTTCATCTTTTGGGTCAACCTACTTTCGTATATACACCCAGTTCAAGATAGGGTATCTCACTAGTCATATTAACTAGTCTCAAATACCTCTTCCGGATAAAAAAAGTGATATCTTCTTCAGTGTGTATCCAAATTAAGTGAAACCAGTTGCATTGGAAAGTGGAAAGTCTGTAGTATTTCCGGTACAAGTTTCAGAATCAAATATTAGATATTGTGATCTGGGAACTCTTTACAAGTATGCTCTCCGGGAAGAGAAAAACAAAATCAGTGTTAAGCCCTAATATTGGCTCATTACCCCTTAATTGGGGCATATTATATTAGTAATG
>SNQJ01S0015259.1:0-43898 GCA_010110895.2 Picea sitchensis | reverse complement strand
TAGTAATGTTATTTTATTTATGTTGGCTTTAGGCCATTAGTTGTAATTATACCTCCTAGTCTCCTATATATACCAAGGAGACATTTTCATTTTGAATCATCTTGTACTTGAACATTTAAGTGCGGTAAAAGGAGGTTGCCCCTCAAAGAGGCTTATTATCTGAAATTATCTCTTTTTCAAGGCATTGAGTACTTTTTTTGAGGTTTTTCTATGCTATATTGATATTTGGTTCTTAACAATCAGCAAGTTGTGGGGAAGTTACCATAACTTCCACTTGGAACATCCAATTTTGATCAGACATGTGGCACTACAGAGAAGAAATATCAGAGAACTACAAAAAAAAAAAAAAAAACATACCCATAACAACCGAAATTTTGGAGATACAGCAGAAGAAAGATCATCTAGCAGAACCACCTCAAAATCAAGAGTGACACTTGGCAAACATGCCACACAAAAAGAGAACATCTACACCAAATAAGCCTCTAGATAATCCTACTTGGACTCTTGATGAAGGTGAAGAAATGCATAGGGACATAAATGATTTACAAAAGAAGACAGTAACAAAATATTAACTATAATGGATGATGGAGAGTTTAAAAAAGGAGATCATGGAAGCATTGGAAATTTTCCTAATAGCGAGGACACCTGAAAGTGAAAATGTATCCCATGAAATTCATGATGAGGACATAAGGAAGATGAATCAAGAATGGAGAAACTCCAACTTTGGGTTCAAGACCAACCACTTTCCTCAGATCGATATGAGGAAGTTTGATGGCAAGGTCCCAATCACATGGATACTTCAGATGGAGCAATTCTTTGATCTACGTGATGTGCCACATACACAAAAGGTACAAATTGAATCTTTACATCTAGAACCCAATCAATTTGTATGGTATCGATGGATTTGTTCTCACAAATCACTCGTCACTTGGACAATTTTCATGGAAGAAATGATAGTACACTATGAGGATACAAGGATCAATACCTTATTTAGCCAATTGATAAATCTCAAGCAAAAGGGTTCAATTGCATAGCACATTGAGAACTTCCAAAGATTCAATATAAAGGTAAAAGATATTCCATATGAGCACCTAATTGATGTATTCATAGGAACATTAAAGGATAACATTCAACATGAGGTTATCCTTTGGGAAACCAAATCATTGGAGAATCCATTCAGGGTGGCAAGAAATGTTGAAAGTAAAAATATGGCTATGGCTACTAGAAGGACCACTCCTAACATCTATAGAGAGAATATTGTTCCTTCTTCTAAAACACCTCAACCTACAAGTTTGAAACATCAACAATTGGAGGAAAGAAAATCCAAAGGTTTATGCTTTAATTGTGACATCAAGTACAGTAAGGGACCTAAGTGTGGTGAGAATAAATTATTCTACATAGATTGTGAAGAGGAAGAAGAATACGAACAAGAACAAGAACCATCTCAATATGAAAACGTAGAAGTGATTTATTCTGAAGAGTTGACTCCCACGATATCATGTAATGTATTGGATGGAATTAGCACTCCTCAAACCCTCAAGATCAAAGGATATATCAAAAAGAAAAAGGTAATAGTCCTAATTGATTCTGGAAGTACTCATAATTTCATTCACTATAAATTAGCCAAAGCTCTCAATTTCTTTGTATATCTAGCGCCATAGTTTCAAGTAATGATTGAATATGGAGGAACTATCAATTGCTCAAGAAAATGAAATAAGCTTAATCTTACTATGGGGGAATATGTAAAGAATAGTCCAATGATTTCTATACCCATGGATGGTGTTGATGTTGTACTAGGAATCCAATGGTTACAATCATTAGGAACAATGGATTTTAATTTTCAAGAACTTTTCATGAAATTTTCATTGGAAGGAAAATAAATTGACTTAAGGGGTATCATAGGGAAACCCAGTAAGGTGATAAGAATTCCAAAGTATTTGAATATATTCCCAAAGGTCTTCCACCCACTCGAAATCATGATCATGATATTAACCTAATTCCTGGGAGTGTTCCTCCTAACATCAGGCCTTACAGATACGTTTATACCCAGAAGAGTTAAATTGTGCATATGGTTGAAGAAATGTTAGAGGTTGGAATTATTAGACATATCCAAAGTTCTTACTCTGCACTGGTGGTAATGGTACTCAAGAAAGATGGCTCAGGGCATATGTGTCCAGATTATAGAGAGCTCGACAAGATCACTATTAAAGATAAATTGCCCATTCTCATCATTGATGAATTGTTAGATGAACTACATGGAGCAATCTATTTCAAAAAGTTGGATCTTCGTTCAGGGTATCATCGTATTAGAATGAAGGAAGCAGATATACCAAAAACATCATTCCGAACTCATGAAGTCCATTACGAATCTTTGGTCATGCCTTTTGGCCTTACAAATGCACCTTCCACATTCCAAGGGTTGATTAATTCCATTTTCAAGCCCTTCCTTCAAAAATTTGTGTTAGTATTTTTTGATGATATATTAATCTATATCAAATCTTGGGAGGATCATATGTGGCATGCTGACAAGGTTCTACAACTACCAAAGGAGCAACAAATATATGACAAACCATCCAAATTTTTCTTTGGGGTGAAGGAAGTAGAGTATTTAGGCCATATTGTATCTCATGAAGGTGTCAAGGTAGACCCTAAAAAGATTAAGGCCATTATGGACTGAACGATTCCCAAAATATTGAATAATATTAGAGGATTTTTGGGTTTGAAATGTTACTACCGCAAGTTTGTTTGGAACTATGGAAGAATGACAACACCTTTAACGACACTAACTAAGAAGGATGCATTTTCATGGATTCCAGAGGCAACTCAATATTTTGAACGACTTAAAGAGGCAATGTGCAAAGATCTTGTCTTGAGCACACGAGACTTCACAAAAAAAATTATTGTGGAATGTGATGCATCAAGAAATGGCATCGGTGTTGTTCTAATGAAAGAAGGAAGGCCCCTTTCTTTTGAAATTGAACCACTCAAGGGAAAGGACTTACACAAACCCATTTATGAGAAGGAAATGATGGAAATATTGCATGCATTGAAGAAATGGTGCCCTTACCTAATAGGTAGGCACTTCAAGGTCAAAAAAGATCATGATAGTCTTAAACATTTATTGGAACAAATATTGTCTTCAGAATAAAAACAAAAATGGGTGACCAAGATATTGGGTTATGATTTTGAAATCATCTATAAAAAAGGGAAGAAAAATGTTGTGGCAGATGCACTCTCAAGAAAGGATGAAGATGTTGAGGCATTTCTCTGTGTTATCTCCATCATCCAACCCAATTGGATAATAGAAGCAAAGGGATGAATGGAAGAATGACGAAAATGTGTGCCCTCTTATTCAAAGGTTGCAGTAGTATTCCAATGCATCAGATACATTTACATGGAAAAATGATTCATTATGATACAAATATTGCTTATATTTATGTAAGAACTCCCAACTCAAACAAAAGGTACTATTGGAATTGCACACCTCTCTGGTAGGAGGGCACTCGGGATTTTTGAAAACCTACCATAGGGTCAAGAAGGAATTTTTTTGGGATGGCCTTAAAACTGATGTTCAAAGGTTTGTGGAAAAATGTTTGGTTTTCCAACAAAATAAGGTGGAAACAATTAAGACCCCAAGTCGTTTACAACCATTAGCCATCCCAAGTCAGCACTGGGAGGAGGTTTCCATGGATTTCATCATAGGGTTACCGAAGTCTGAAGGAAATAGTGTCATCATGGTGCTTTTTGATAGACTGACCAAGTACACACACTTTTGTCCACTCTCTCATCCCTTCAAAGCTAGTACATTTGCCACCTCATTCATTGAGATAGTTCAAAAGTTACATGGAAGCCCAAAGATTATTGTAAGTGACAAAGATCCCATCTTCACTGGACATTTTTGGACATAATTATTTTCTTGTTTGGGTACTCAATTGGCTCATATCTCATCCTATCATCCTCAATATGATGGACAAACCAAGATAGTGAAAAAATTTATGGAAGGCTACCTTCGTTGCTTTGTCTCTGATAAACAAAAAAAGTGGTTGAAATGGTCACCCTTGGAAGAATGGTGGTATAACAATTCCTTTCATACTGCAACAAAAATGACACCATTTATGGCACTCTATGGATACCACCCTACTTCCATCACTTCTTCTCTAAAATAAAAATGCAAGGTTCAAGAAGTGGAAGATCACATCGAGCATCAACAACAAGTTCTCCAAATCTTAAAGGACAACCTAACCATGGCACAAAATCACATGAAACAAAAAGCAGATCAACATCGTAGTGAAAGAAGTTTTGAATTAGGGGATTGGGTTTTTTTAAGACTACAACCATACAAACAGATGTCCCTCAAGCAAGCCAAGAAGGATAGAAAATTATCACCAAAGTACTATGCCCCTTATAAGGTGTTCCAAAAGATTGGTACTATGGAATACAAATTGGAGTTGCCTTCATATTCATGAGTACACCCAATTTTCCATGTTTCATGCTTAAAGAAGGTTATAGGTGATACTAGTTCAAACTATATTTCTAGAACTTGATGAGGAAGGAAAAATCATATTGGAGCCTGAAGCTATCATTAACACAAGAATTCACCAGCTGAGGAATAGATCTATTTCAGAGTATCTCATTAAGTGGAGGAAACTACCTACTGAAGATTCCACTTGGGAAGATGATCGTTTTATACATAATCATCCAAAATTACTCAAGCACTTCGGAAAACACTTTTATGAAGGGGAGGGGCATGTTAAGCCCTAAATAGTGTCACATTACCCCTTAATTGGGGAATATTACATTAGTAATTTTATTTTATTTATGTTGGCTTGGGTCCATTAGTTGTAATTGTACCTCCTAGACTTTTATATATACCAAGGATACCTTTTCGTTTGGAATCATCTTATATACCAAGGATACATTCTTATCCAATCATTCGTTAGCAGTAGTACTCATGCAAAAGGGTGAACAAGGAGATGGATACCGTATCACATTTATGAGCACTGGGTTGCAAGGTGTTGAACTGAATTATCCTCCAGTGGACAAGCAAGCCTTTGTTGTACATAAAGAAATCAAGCAGTTCAGACCTTATATCCTAAAAAATCACACTAAAGTCATTGTCCTACACCCAGAAGTAAGTTCCCTATTCATTCAAAAGGAATTGGGTGAAAGATGAGGGAATTATATGACAACTCTACAAGAGTATGACCTCGAATTTAAACCAACCAATATCGTAAAAGGTCAATGCTTGTGTAAATTAGTGACACAAGGAGCTAACGTTGAAGAACAAAATGAGGATAGTTGGCAAGATGAACCAATACTTTATAATCAACAGGTTCCATATGTTCCAGCCATTGAAGTATCTTGTTACAATGATCTTAAATATTATATGGAGCATGGCACTACTCCGGACCATCTCAATTCTAAGAAAAAAAGAGTGTTGTGGATGAAATATCTAAAGTATCAACTATTACATGGCATCTTGTTCAGAAATAATTACGATGGAGTGTTCCTCAAATGCCTCGAAAGACAAGATGTTGATAAATTCCTAAAATATATACATGATGGACCAGTTGGTGGCCATTTATCAGGAGAAGCAAAAACCCACAAAGTGCTGAGAGAACGATACTACTGGCCCACACTCTTTAAGGATGCTCATGCGTACTCAAGAAGCTGCAAAGCATGTCAAAAAGATGTAGGAAGATGGGAGCTTAAAGATGCTCTTCCTCTCCAACCTATAGCAGTGGAAGAACCCTTTGAGCAGTGGGGCCTAGATATCATTAGTGAGATAAATCCTCATTCATACAAACAACATAGGTATATTCTAACCGCAACTGAGTATTTCACACATTGGATTGAAGCAATACCTTTAATCAAAGTGAATGAGGAAGTAGTAATAAATTTTCTTGAGCAACACATTATCATGAGGTTTGGAATCCCTAACTCTTTAGTATTTGATAATGCTACTTACTTTTCATCTTTAAAGTTATATGAGTATGCAATGGAAAAGGGGATTATTTTAAAATATTCAACCAATTATTATCCCCGAGGAAATGGACTGGTAGAATATACAAATAAAAACATCATATGTATCCTTAAATGAATTGTGGTTGACCACCATAGAAATTGGCACAATGCATTATGAAATGCTCTTTGGGCAGATCGTGTCACTCCAAAAACTTCCATTGGAACCTCACCTTACTTTCTTATGTATGGAAAAGAAGTTGTTCTACCCTCTAACATTTACTTACCTTCCCTCCAACTTACACAACAGTCTCGAGTAAGAGAATGCCCTGTCATCCAAAGTCATATCAATACCCTGCTGAATCTTGAGGAAATACGTGACAAAACCAAAACCAATTTTGAATCTCACCAAAAAATAGTAAAATGTTGGTTTGATAAGAAATATGCAAGTGAGAAAGGGTTCCAAGTTGGGGACTTATCCCTAAAATGGGACAAGCCACATGAAGATAAAGGGAAACATTCAAAATTTCAAGATATTTGGCTTGGACCCTACCTTATTAAAGAAAAAATTGGCCAAGACATTTTTTGATTAAAAAACCTTCAGGGAGAAGTTAACTCTCTCCCTATAAATGGCCAATTCCTGAAATATTATATTAGTTAGCCATTGATGTTGTTGGGCACTTGTACATAAATAAACCCTGATTTTGTTTTTCATTTGATTTTGTTTCTTTAGTTAGGTTGTTTTTCCTTATCTGTTTGATTAATATCAATTTTCCTTTGTCCTTCTTGATGATTGCCTTTTTTATTTTGGAATTCTCGCAACTTAAAGTAAGTTGCATGTCTAAACGTAGCACATCTAGTGTAGACAGCCTAAAAATCTATGTGATATGATGCCAATTATGCTTCTCTCCCCAAGCATGCAATCCCTTTATGCACTATCACAAGTCAATATCTGGTGGAGGATTATAGCTTATCAATAAGAAGAGACACTAGGAAAATAGAGATCCAAGAGAATGCATTGAACAACTGATCACTGTTTTAAAACGAACTAAACAAAATGGTCTATATGAAATGTTTGTAGTAGGTTAGGAATCACAACTTTAGAATTTTTCTCATCTATAATCGAGTTATAAGATCTCACCATCATAGGTGTAATCCTTGGTGCCTTTAAAGGTTAACTGGAATCCCCCCTTCCACCTATATCTATAATTAAAAGAGAATCAAATATTATAAAAGGTAAAGGCTTGGGGAAAGGATTTCTAGATCACATGGGACATGCAAGTATCTCCACCAGAGCAAGGCTTCTAACAATGGGGTGCCTTCGTCAAGGCTATAGACACTCGTTGGCAGTGGAGAAACACCAGATAAATGCATTAAGACTTATATTCTCAGAATTCTTGATGTTTCGTTTCTATTTTCTACCTACATATTCCTTTTATCCATTTACCATGAGATTTGGATATAAATTTGAAATAAATCTATTAAACTGGAATAAGTCTCACCCCTCTTTGAATCACCCCAGTATGTTTAAATATGAAAGTTATGGGGCCTATATTTTCTCACTTATGATTTTGTGTGATGGATCAATTTTCCTAAAAAATTCTATTTGGACATCATCTTGCAGAGATCCAAGGCTTCACCCATCGTGTCTCCATTTGTTGTGACAAGCACTAACAACACTCCATTTTTTCTTTTGATTCTGCTACTTCCCTAAAAAATGGAGCCCCTTATTTTTTATCCTAAGATAAAGCCTCATGTGTCCCTTGTTCATATCAATTTTCTTCTGATAATTCATGTTTGACATGGAAAACAAATAGTACTTAGTGTTTCAATTCAAATTTTAAATATGCAAAGTTACTTTCAACTCCTCTGAACAGTTCAGAGGAGTTATTGTCTTTCGTTCTTATAACAAATGATATCGCGATAGTTGGAGAAAACTCCTCTGATACCATCGGAGGAGTTACTTATAACTCCTCCAATATGTTCGAAGGAGTTACTTATAACTCCTCTGATATGTTTGGAGGAGTTACTTCTAACTCTTCCAAACTGATCGACCAACTTTCTCTTAAATCCTCCAATCAAACCTACCCCAACCAGCACATCAAATTTCATAAGTAACCATTTGGATATAAAATGAAACGGGGTTCAGACTAGTGTTATTTGACCATTTTCAATTGGATGGGAAAAATCGAGGATAAGATCGTTGAGTTGAACGCCATTCGATAATATCACCTATCCATGTCCACCATGTGTCATCATAATCTAGGTAAGGTTTCATCACCTCTTCCCCTTTTTTAAAGCTAGGTTTAGATCTTTATTCATTAGTTTTTGTCTTTTCCCTTGCTCGATAACCATTTTTCTTCGTCACTTCACCCCAGGCCACACCTTTTCTTTTCTCACCAGCATTTTGTTATATTTTGAATCTATTCCTAGCTACGGAATACACAAACAGTCAGTCCCCCCCCCCTTCACTGTGATGGACTTCCTCCTATCATTTCACTTAACCATTGCAAGCCCCAAAACTCATCCAAGGCACAAAGGCCTTGATTTAATAAATCCCTAAGGTTCCCTCTTACTCTTCCAAGATAGTCGTAGTCCTCCTGATCACTCTCCTTGTTCACAGAAAATCCTAACTTCAAAACCATATATTTTCAATGTAACTCTTTGAGCATATCGTAGAAGTTACTACTAACTTCTCTAATATGCTCGAAAGAGTTGAAATTATCCCTTCCGCACAATTTCGGAACAAATGGAAACAACTCCTTTGATCATATTGGAGGAGTTACTTTGAACTCCTTCGATACAATCAAAAGAGTTCTTGGTAAGTGCTCTAATCTCCTTGATACGATGACGAACCCTTCCAAATACATATAGGAGAAGTTAATAACAAATTCTCCGATGTGCTTGAAGGAGTTGTTACTAACTTCTCTAATACACTCAAAAGAGTTGTTATTAACTTCTCCAATATGCTTGGAAGAGTTGTTATTAACTCTTCTGATTTGTATTAAGAATTTTTTTTTCTCATCCTTCGATTTTTCCTTTCCAAGGTGATGCCCAAGCATTTCACCCCAAAATCTCACTGAGCATTGTCTATTATTAACCTCATATTTGCGAGGACTAGCTTTCCATGTCTTGAAAATTTCAATAATTTGTATAATTGTCTGATCATTTAGTTGTATTTCCAAATAACGTGCTCTGAATTTATCATGTCTACAGGTTCAGATATGTCACCATGAAAGAAGAAGACAATGAAAGAAATAGGGTCTAAGCCATGTGGTATCTCCCAGTAGACAATAGAGATAGAAAGTGTCAGAACTATATATTATGATACATCGGGACTTCGGTCAACCAAAATATTGGATATCCGCAGTTTCACATACGATAGAAAAACTTGTAGAATCATGCAAGAAAGAGTAAAAAACGTTCCAGAAATAGAAGGAGCCCCTTTTTCATTTGTTACTCAAGTCCCCATCACATGAGATATCAAGGAAGACCCAGTTGAAACAACTAGGGTAGGATTTGAATTTATGGATGCAACCGTAGACAATATGCAAAGGTTGTGCCAACAGAACGAAGAAAAAGAAGTGAGGATCAAATATATAGAAGAGAGGCTCCAACAAGTAAATATTGATGAAAGGAGTCTTCTCAAATTCAAGGCTAGTGTGGAAAAAATAAGGAATGATTTGGAAGGTGCCATCATTGACATGTATGTCAATCTACATATCTTCCAAAATGTGGTTGCAACAGTTATTGACCAAAACAAATGGATAAAAATGTTGAATGGATAAAGAATCAACTTTTGTCTCTGTAACATCCCCAACACCAACAGACCAAGGGATGCTACCTGCAAGCCCACCCTTGGACTTCTTTCCATGATGATACCTTCTTTATATATTAAGGATGCATAAGATAACAGATTTAATGACATGTACAGAAATATCCAACAAGCATGCATAATCTAAAGATTATATTAAACGATAATCAAATATACATAGCGCAAATACATTCATATACATGTAAATGATAATTAAATTACACAGTGGAATACATTCATACACAGATAATAATATCACGACAAAGAGTACTTATCTTTATTAAAAATGACACCGACTGGCTGCAGACCAAGGAAGTTCCACCCAACCGTAGACACCACTGCTCCAAATATTAACAACAATGTCACCTCCGAGCCAGGGCTATGAATCCACAAGGACAGTTCCATAGTGCAATTGGGTTCCCAAACCAATCAGCTTAGGATCTCATAGGTTTCCTGACACCCACAACAATCCAAGTACCCAACTCTCTTCTACCTATCCTGTACCGCCCCAAGAGACCGGACCTCCACCCTTCTCTACCACGTAGTCCCTTAGGCAGTCCTTCTCCTTTATTTTCAGGGCCTCCACAATAGCTGGTCCATAATCTCAATGATGGGACTATCAGAACTCGCAGTTGTGAGAAACACAGGGCACAGGCCAATGCATTTCAGACATGCAGGCCCCAGGTCACGGCTGGAAAACAACAGCGACCACTACAACCAACTATCTCGTGGATAATTCTTCAGTAGCTCTATTTCCTTTGCCAAGCCAAGACATAGGTGAGGATGGGTCAATGAATGGGTCAGGGGGGTGAATGGGAGTGCGTTCTTGGGAGTGTTGGCATGGGAGTGTGTGAGGTAAAAATGAGTGAGTGAATGGGAAATCAGCAAACAAGTCATTAGTCGAACCCCCCCATCAGACCAGAGGTGGGTTTAAGTAGCCTCGTGGGGAAACAAGAATCTCCTAGCCATCCCCAAGAAGCTCACGTAATCAATCCCCTCCCTTAGAAAAAAAGGGTAATTAAAAAATAGGAATAAGCACTTAGTCCCTCAATCTCCCTCTCTTGTGGAATCATAGCCCCCTATAACTCTAGTCCTTATCCATCTAGTATCCAACGATGTTTTTATCATTAATAATGATCAAAACATTACATTTTTGGGTCATACTGGCCCTTTAATAATTTTTTGGGCACTCATGTATCTCATCATTGTAACAATACATTATTTAAAATGGGGGTTCAAAACCTGCGGTGTTACATCCCCTCCCCCTTATTTTGGCACTATCCTCAGTGCATATACAAAATAGAGATCAAAATCTCAAATTTATTCAAAAATCTGTGGGTACTCTTCCCGCATGGCATCTTCATACTCTCAGGTAGCATCTTCAGGACCCTAGCAGGTCCACTAAACTTTTACCAGTTCTATAACTCGATTCCAGAGTATTTTGACTTTTATGTCCAATACCTGCACTGGTTGAACCTGAAAGTCTCCCTCCATATCTACCTGAATCAGATGCCAATCAATAACATGGTTAGGATCATTTACATATTTATTTAGTAAAGATACATGAAATACATTATGCACATTCATAGAAGCAGGCAATGCAAGCATGTATGAAACTGACCCTATTCTATCCAATATTTCAAATGGACCATAGAATCTGGTTGCCATCTTTTTACAACTACCCAATTTCAAAGAGCTTTTCTTGGGCTTCATTTTCAAAAGTACATTGTCCCCTACTTTAAATTCTCTAGTTGTCTTGTTCTTGTCTGCATAAACTTTCTGTCTATCCTGAGCTGCCTTTAAATTTTTCTTAATCTTGACCACCTGGTCTTCCATGTCCTTGAGAAACTCTGGCCCAAGTACCACTCTATCTGTTGGGTTGTCCCAACTTAATGGAGTATTTCATTTCCTACCATACACGGCTTCAAATGGGCTCATTCTCAATGAATCTTGATACCCATTTGTATATGCAAACTCAACCAAGTGTAAGTAATATTCCCACTTAGATGGCTTATCCATCACATACATTTTCAGCATGTCTTCAATTATTCGATTGACTCTCTTTGTTTTCTCATTTGTCTGGGGATGATATTTTGTGCTAAAGTTTAGATTTGTGCCAAATCCTTTAAATAATCCCCTCCAGAAGTTGGAGGTAAACTTTGTATCTTTGTCTGAGACAATTGTCCTAGGTATCCCCTGCAACCTAGCAATTTCCTTCATGAAAATTTCTGCAATATTAGTTGTTGTATGTGTTGTCTTCACAGGCACAAAATGAGTAGCCTTTGTTAATTTGTCAACCACCACCATGATTGAATCTTGTTGCTTATTCGTTCTGGGTAACCCTATGATGAAATCCATGGTGATCACTTCCCATTTCTTCTCTGGAATTGGCAATGGCTGCAGCAAACTCATTGGGTGCCTATGCTCAGCCTTCACCTTCTGACATTCCATACATCGAGCGATGTAATCAGTAACATCCTTCTTCATTCCTGGACAAAAGAACTGGCTTCTTACTGCTGTAATTTTTTTCTGGTAACCTGGATGTCCAGCATAAGGAACATCATGCATTTCCTTCAGTACCAAATTCCTCAATTCTCCGAAACTAGGAACATAGATTCTATTCTTATGCATGAGTAATCCATCTTCTTTTATCTCATACTCCTTTATTTTTTGTTGTACATTTCCTTGCTGTAAGTTTTCCTTTACCTGTAGGTAATGTTGATATGTAACAAGACCATCTAAAAATTTTCTCTTCAAGTTTGACTGATGCATACTGACAGCAGTAGCATGCATGATATGCACTCTCCTACTAAGTGCATCAACAAATTTATTCTCCTTTCCCTTGATATGATTGATGTCGAAATCATATTCACTTAAAAATTCCATCCATCTTGTTTTCCTGGCATTCAAGGTCGGTTATTCAAAAATATACTTCAGACCAATGTGGTATGTCCTTAATTCGAATTTCTTCCCCATGAGATAATTCCTCCACATCCTCAAGGCGTGAACAATGGAAACAAGTTCCAAGTCGTGTGTGGCATAGTTCCTCTCATGTTCCTTAATATTTTTGGACTCATATACAATGACATGTCCATTTTGCGTGAGGACTCCCCCAAGTCCTTCCTTACAAGCATTTGTACATACCACAAAACTTTAATTTGGGTCAACAATATTTAACACAGGCGCACTAGTAAGTAATTCCTTCAACGGGTTAAAATTATTTTCACACTTGAGTGTCCATTCAAATTTAGTTCCCTTCTTTTGCAAAGAAGTGATGGGATGAGAAATCTTAGAGAACCCTACTATGAACCTTCTGTAGTATCCATCTAATCCCATAAAAGATTTGATATATGACACATTTTTGGGTGTTGGCCACCCTCTAATGGCTTCGATCTTCTCTGGATCTATTGCTATGCCCTGCTCCAAAATAATGTGTCCCGGTAATGGATCTTCTTTTGATAGAAATAACACTTACTTAACTTGGCATACAACTAATGTTCTCTCAGTACTTGCAATACCAATCTTAAGTTATGTTCATGCTCCTCTTTAGACTTAGAATATATAAGTATGTCATCCAGGAATACTATGACAAACTTGTCCAAATAATTTCTGAATATGCCATTCATTAAGCACATGAAGACAGCTGGTGCATTGGTCAGTCCAAATGGCACCACTACAAATTCATAATGCTCATACCTGATCCTAAAGGTTGTCTTATGAATGTCTTCTTTCTTGATTCTTACCTGATGGTATCCTACCCTCAGGTCAATCTTTGAAAATATCCTTTCTCCTCTTATTTGGTCAAAGAGGCCATCAATTCGGGGTAGAGGATACTTGTTCTTTATGGTGTACCTATTCAGTTGTCGGAAGTCAATACACAACCTCAAGGTTCCATCCTTCTTTTTGATAAAAAGTACTGGTGCTCCCCAAGGTGAAACACTTGGAAGTATGTACCCTTTCTTCAAAAATTCCTCCAACTTCATTTGTAATTCTTTTAACTCTGGTGTGCTCATTCTGTAAGGTATTTTTGACACCAGGGAAGCTCCTGGCACTAAATCAATTGAGAAATCTATTTCCCTTATTGGTGGCAATCCAGGTATTTCTTGGAATACATCTTCAAATTCTTGTAGCATCGATAAATCTTCAAGGCTTGGCCCCTTTGTATTAACTGGATCCTCCACATGAGTAGCATGCAGTTGACATCCTTTTCTAAAACATCTTTTCAGTTGTAAGGCTGAAATCTCCCTTATAGAGATGGGTCTTGGAACTCCTTTCATAGTGCTCTATTTTCCATCTCCATCAAGACATGTAAATGTCTTGTTATGACAATCTAGGACATCATGATTCTTGTCCAACCAATCCATCCCATTCAGAACATCATAAGACCCCAATGGTATGATATTTAGATCAATACTAGTATTCACACCATTAAGACTTATTGAACAACCTCTGACCATATCATGGATTCTTCTTTTGGTTCTGGTGGCTAACTGAACCAAAATTGCTTTTCCAAGTTTACTTTTATCCAAATGTAATCTATCCACTATATTAGGATCAATGTAACAATGAATTGCTCATGAATCAATCAAAATAGAAACAGGTTGATTTATGATCTTACCTTCCACCTCGATCATATTAGACTAGTACTATGCTTGTCGATCATTTAAAGATACATAGATTCTTCCCATATCTTTGGTTGTTGTAGCCTATTGGATGTTGTGCACCATCTTCACTCTGTCTTTTCTATGTGGGCAATCCTTGTCTAGGTGATCTTCCTTGCATCCCCAGCATTGGATTGGTGGTCTTCCCCTTTTCCCAAGGAATCTTCCTTCTTGAAATCTCCCTTAGCATACTGATCTTATGATTTCAATGAGGCTCATTCATATTGAAGGGAGGTTTGAATCCTTTCCTCCTATGATCAGACTTCTGATTCTTGTTGTCCTTCCAAGATTGATGCAGGGATTCTCTTCCCTGGCCTTGCTCATACAGGTATTTAGCCTTCCTGATGGCCTCAGTCAAAGTCCTGGGTTCATAATACTTGATATTTTCCTTATAAAAGGTTGGAAATCCACCTAGAAATATCTGTATTTTCACTTTCGCATCACTCCTTTAAACATCACCAATGAACTGACATACTTTAACAATCCAAGAACTTATTCTCATATTCTTTCATAGTCATGCTTTAGCACGAGTTCAAAGAAACCCTACATTTTATTTTCATAGAAATGCTCTTAGAGGTACTCTTCACGGAGGAGTACTTCTTGAGGCCTTCAAGTGATCCCTAATTTCATCTTATGTGCTCCACTTGCTTGATTGGTCCCACCATATTACATCTTTTCTGTGTAAGTGGTAGGTGGAAATATCCACGGTTTCTAGGTTTGATGATTAGTTATGCAACTAGAAATATCTCCACAGAGACCAAGCAAACACCGCCGTTTTCCATGTAAGTGGTAGGTGGCAATCCTGGTTTTCAGGTTGGATGAATAGTTATGCAACTAGAAATATCTCCTGAGACCAAGCAAACACACTTCGACATCATCTTCCCTTTCTCTTTCACCCTCAAAGGAAGGTGGCTTGAGCTTCCTCAGTTCTCCTTGAAAACAATATACCTCTTGTTTCCTTCTCTGGTGTCTGACAGGAGACACCTTTGGACTATTTACGGGATCATTTGTTGCATAAAAATTTATTTTTGAGTAATGAGGTGAGTGGTGTCCATGAGATCTTTTATCACTTCTGGAATAACCATCTCTTCCACAATCATTTATCCTTTCATGACACTTTCCTTCTTCCTCTTGTCTTGAGTTTGATCCCTTCTTTGTTTTCCTCTGCAACTGATTCAAGCTTTGCAACACTCGAGCATTTATCTGACTTCTTACCGCTTCGATTAACGTTTCTTTTTCTTCTTTTCCCTTTCGTCCATTGGACTATGTATCTGCATTACCAACTCTAGTATTCTAGCCTTTGGGATCCTTTTCATGACTGGAGGCTCCCTCGCATTATTCCTTTTCCTCAATACACATCCTGAGCTGAGGTGCTTAAGCCTCTTAATTTTGCAAAATGTGCAAGCGACCTTTTTTTTAGAATTATGCGTATGATAGACAAAATTTCCAAACAATGTTGCAAGTCTCTTTATTTTTTTCTGTTTATGGAGAATCATTGGAGATCATATCCCCATTCTCCGAAAATAAAAGTGTCATGTTATCCTTGGCTGACACAAAGTTTCACCCTGCGCAGGCGCTTCCTTCAAACCACCTCCCAAGTGACCAAGACTAGAAACCACGGCTAAATCCTTCCTCGACACTTTTTTGTCTTGAGGACAACCAATTATTCCCTTAGCCCTCCTTTCTTTAGCTCTCAAATTGCATATGACCAAGGCCATGACCCTGCGCTTAGTTKAAAAAGAGCTTGCCCAGAGATTCAAGACTTCGGGACTTTCATCCAGGACCAGATCAATGGTCCTTGTCCTCTTTCACAATCAACGATCGAGATCCACTTCGGGACTTTGCACTTAAGAAGTCTCAACTTCCCTCACTTGTCTCCTCCCGAAACTCTTTTACCCGGAGTTCATAATCTACCGACATGTGTCCTCCCATAGATCAATGACTGTGAATCACTTCAGCTCTTTGGGCTTTGGAAGTTTAAAACTTCCCTCTTGCATTTTATCCTGGAGTTCTTCCACCCGAAGTCAACAATCCTTTGATGCGTATCTTCTAGAATCGATGGTCGATATATACTCTGGCCTTTAGGCCTTCAGGAGTTTTCGAACCAATGCAACCTGTCACATATTTTCCCCCCCAGAGTGGCGACTCTCCAGACTACATGATCTGTCACCACGTGGAGAAATGGTCGAAGTGGACATGTGGCCCAATCAGGTGGGTGACACGTGTCATGTTCTAATCAACTTTTCAATATTCCAAAATCTCAAATATTACTGACACGTGGCACACATCCCATGTTTCCACATCATCCCAGGTGGCATCCACAAGCCATGTCACTTCAGGGATTCCAGGGTCCATATCACCTCCAAGTGACATCATCATTCCCCACCACTTCGGCTCTTCGGGCTTCGGGGCTTCGGGAGTTTTCAAACTAGCACACTTCCAATTCTCCCGAACTCTGACTTCCCAAACTGGCTAATTTGTCGCCATGTGTCCTCCTGGATTGGATGACCAAGATTCACTTCGGGTCTTCACCCAAAGTTCATGTATTTTCTCCACGTGTCCTCCTCAATCTGACGGCTATGTTTTACTTCAGGGCTCCGGACTTCGGATATCTCGAACTTCGACCTTTTTCCTTAAAAAAAAAAATTTTTGTCCGAAGCTCACGATCTTCTGACGCCTGTCTCCCGCGGATTGACGGCTACGATTCCTTCAGGACTCCAGACTCCGAAAATCTCAAAATTCAAAAGCTATATGGCCCTACTGGCTTTTATCTGAAGTCCTGGATCTGGCGACGCGTGGCTCTCGGTAGATCAATGACTGAGATCCTTTGCAGTCTTCGTGTTTCGGAAGTCCCAAACTTCAACCCCTTCCTCGCTCACTTTTTCCTGAAGCACATGATCAGTGGACATGTGTCCACCTACATATCGATGGTTCCCAGGCTACTTTGGCTCTTCGGAGGTTCGTCACTCGAGCGCTAACATGTCACATCACTGCATGCCTCTTCAACTTGTGAGGGTGAGCATCGGTGGTTTGGAGTAACCTGCTTTTCACCCCGCAATGCTTATGATGCTGACACGTAACCCCTTGGAAAAACTATGGTTTGGATTGCAGGACCGCCTTGGTAAATTATCTCTCGTACAACTCGGTTCCCCGCAATGCCTACTGGCCATTGATCTCTCTCTCCAATGGGATCCGACGGTCGTGACCTTATCCCTTGCTTTATTTTCATTGTATTAACCTTATTTTCTTATCCTCCAATCCAACGATCATGAATCTCTCGTGATCCTATAGTGGTGATCATTCCTAAATTCAAAAGCATGGTCACGATCCTTCGAACCCTTACAGAGGATCTATGATGTTATGTCTCCTGCGTAGCTTCTACAACTCCATTCCTCTTGAGATTTTCAATTTCACGGCCAAAGTTCGATCTCAACCATGAGAATCTAACCAACAAACCCGACCCATATCGGCCCAATGCTTCAACCAGAAGCTCTGGTACCAATCTGTAACATCCCCAACCACCCACAGGCCAGGGGACCCTACATGCAAGCCCACCCTCGGACTTCTTTCCATGTTGATACCTTCTTTATATATTAAGGATACAGAAGATAATAGATTTAACGACATGCATAACAATATCTAGAAAGCATGCATAATCTAAAGATTATATTAAACGATAATCAAATATACATAGCGGAAATGCATTCATATACATCTAAATGATAATTAAATTACATAGCGGAATACTTCATACACAAATAATAATATCACGACAGAGAGCACTTATCTTTATGAAAGATGACACTAACTAGTTTTAGACCAAGGACGTTCCACCCAACCGTAGACAACATTGCTCCAAATCTCAACAATAGTGTCACCCTTGAGCTAGGGCTATGAATCCACAAGGACGGTTCCAGAGTGTAATTGGGTTCCCAAACTAGTCAACTCTCAGGCTCTCACAGGTTTCTCGACACCCACAACAATTCAAGTACCCAACTCTCTTCTACCCAACCTGTACCACCCCAAGAGACCGGACCTCAACCCTTCTCTGCCACACAGTCCCTCAGGAAATCCTTCTCCCTTATTTTCAGGGCCTCCAACACAGTTTATCTAGAATCTCAATGTTGGGACCCTTAAGACTCGCAACTGTGAGAAAAACAGGGCACAGGCCAATGCATTTCAGACATGTAGGCCCCAGGTCATGAATGGATCATACCAGTGACCACTACAGCCAACTATCTCATGGCTAATTCTTCAGCATATTTGTTTCCTTTGCCAAGCCAAGATGCAGGTGAGGATGGGTCGATGAATGGGTCCGGGGGATGAATGGTAGTGCATGCCTGGGAGTGCGTGAGGCAAAAATGAGTGAGTGAACAAGAAATCAGCGAAAAATGCATCAGTCGAACCCCCCCATCAGACCAGAGGCGGGTTTAATTAGCCTCGTGGGGAAGCAAGAACCTCCTGGCCTTTCCCAAGAATCTCACGTAACCGATCCGCTCCCTTAGAAAAATAGGGTAATTAAAAAATAGGAATAAGCACTTAGTCCCGCAAACTCCCTCTCTTGTGTAATCATATCCCCCTATAATTGTATTCCTTGTTCATCTAGAATCCAATGAAGTGTTTATCATTAATAATGATCAAAACATTACATTTGTGGGGCATATTGGCCCTTTAATAATTGTTTGGGCACTCAGGCCTCTCAGCATTGTAACAATACATTATTTAAAATGGGGGTTCAAAACCTGGGGTGTTACAGTCTCTACCAATATCATTGACTAACATCTACTACAACTAGTGAAGCTTCACACTATGATACAACATTACATGAAAAGACTAGAAAAGGATATGAGTGCCCTTGATGAAATCATCACCATGATCGAAGAAACATTGGAACAACTATCCTACTAGAAAATTGAGTCACTATATAATGAGTTGGAGGTTTGCACAACTTATATCTTAAGCAAAAGTTCATAGGAAAGCGACAAACAACTGTTTTTCTTTGGTGCTTTTACTAACTACTCCAAATTTCATCTTTTTTGCCACTTGTCCTGAGGAAAAATAAGGTGAACAGTTTTTTAACTACCTCTTCAAGAAGAAGGTGAAAATACAACTAGGTGTTACTAGTTTTTTTGTATAAAATATAATAAAGACTCCTTGGAGAACGACGTTTTTTTTGGCTTTTCAAGCATT
This sequence comes from Picea sitchensis, assembly GCA_010110895.2. Taxonomy (NCBI): domain Eukaryota; kingdom Viridiplantae; phylum Streptophyta; class Pinopsida; order Pinales; family Pinaceae; genus Picea; species Picea sitchensis. Next base: position 24,272 of record SNQJ01S0015259.1, on the reverse strand, counting down.
GTATAGACCCAAGAAATCTTTCGAGAACTTATACAATTCTAATGAATATTGAGAAGCCCTCAAGGACAACATGTTATATAAGTAATTATGCGTAGAAATTGATCAAATCTTTGAACTACTTCAAGTGACGATATTTTTTGTTTCTATGGACTATAAGAATGTTGTGTTTGTTGTATACTAATTCTTATACAATCCTTGTCATTCTGCAATTATTGACATTTATTTGAATACTTCAATACCTTGCTATTTGTGAGTTATTAAAGTATATTTTGTATTGATCTAGACTAATCTGATTAAACACATATGTATGTGATTGTCTTTGATCTTCCTCTTTTGTTACAACTAACTGTATAAAAGTTGTGTAAAGTTTTGGTTGTATTATAACTCACGGGTTACTCTATCGTTCTCCTATCTAGGATAGGTTAGCATATATTAGCAATAGATTGGTTTTCTTTACATACATATTCTTCATATACATCTCTCCATTGCATCCACCTACTTCATCGGTACACTGGACCGTAACTAGTATGAAAACCAAAAGACAACAATAAATGGTAACTGAGCCAAATTCTAGATGGGACCCATAATCCAAACTGTATACTAGGGAGTACCCCTTCCTGGTGTCAGGTGAAGTTGAGCCCGTCAAGACCATGATAAGGACCTCAAGTCCTAAATAAATAATTTAAGGATATGGTCCATGAGCATGACCTCAAAGCACCACAAATCCCCTCTAAATGGAATATTTTACCTCCAAGAGGAATATGGGAGACAATAGGAGGTTTTTCAAAATATATATGGGTATCAGGGTTGTAACCATGTTCGAGGGAGGAAAAAAGATCCATATGACCTAACTGAATCTTTTATGGCTCATGGGACAAAATGAGGTCTTGAACTATTACACGTGCCCTTTAAAAGGGATCTTTAACCTCGAAGTGGGTTATAGACACCATTAGGAAAATTTGTTTCTCTAAGGATGGGTCTCAAGGCCTTGATAATGGTCATATGGGAACCATTACAAGTTTTTTCATATTAGAGATGGTTTTCAAGACACTACCCATGGTCATGGATAAAAAGCAATGTTTTAGGAGCTAAAATATGTTGTTATGGTTCATGGACCATGCAAAGGGTCTTAAACCACCACAGAATACCTATAAAATAAATATTTATCCCAAAGTGTAATATGTATTCCATTATGTGGTTTGTAACACTAGGGACTAGTATTGGGGCCCTAATTGTAGTATCCCCGCTATAATCCTAATTTTAATTAATTCTTAATGTAGATATAATGTGTGGCTACAACCAAGCGATGTAATATGTGAATTGTATTTTTGAATTTTAATAAATAAAATATGATTCCTATAGTTAGGGTATATGGATAGAGATGTGGGATGATTAATCCAAAAGAGAGGGGAGAGTCTAGGATAATTTATAAGAGAGGGGTCCAAGGGGGAATTACCCATGTCTATTAATTCAACTCACTTCCTAAAATTACTATTGGTATATGAACCTTCTAATTTTCTATTTGAGTGTTCCCAAAGCCAATCATTGAATACATGTAAGAGGGTGGGTGTGATAAGTCACATCCCATAGTTATTGGGAACATGGGGCTGAAGTACAATCAACATTGGAGAGTGTGGGAGTCAACTTTCTTGGGGAAAAGAGAGGAAATTTGTATAGGTATTTAAACAGTTTTAAACAATCATGTTTTTGGATGAACAACAAGAAGATAACAGGGATGAAGAGAATTGGATATGAAGAAACCATGGAGGGAGAATTATGGATCGTATTTGGAGAAGAAGAGTGAAGAGTTGGGTTGTTAGCCCAGAAGAGTGAAATTTTGTGTGAGTTTCACTATGGAAACAAGTGTTTTTTGTTTTTTGTTTTTTGTGGGTAGTTTTCTTGGTAGTGAGTTCCCTTGAGTTTTTGAGTCGTGATATTCTTGGTTACCAATGCCATAGAGACCCTTATAAACAAATGAGATGCCTAATGTATTGATAGTGATGAAGGGGTACATTCCTTGGGTTGGACAAGTCGAGAGGACGAGACTTGGTGGAAAATAGGGATAGTTGTAGGATAATACTAGTTAGTTGTGGGATTTCTAAGTTGTGAGTGGACAGTGAGAAACCACCCTATTTTGTGGATTTCTATCCTCGAATCAGTGTTATGGGATAAATATCACAGGGATCTCATTGGTTGGACAAAAATATCTCCCTAGGATCTTTCCTTGATCTTAGAAAGCAAGGGGGCTAGATTCATATGGCTTTCCTAGATGTGAGTAAATTATTTTCCTTTTAACCAAGAAGGATATTGATCATACCTTTATATTGATGGTTTTCCTTGCATGTCTCGACTATTGTAGCTCCTAAGACCTAGCTCCTACAATCTGATTTTTGCACACAAGGATACAAAAAACCACCTATATATTATCCTTCTAGTGTTAGGAAAACCAAATTCACTAGATCTATCTTGATCTATTTCTGTTAAGATAAGATCCAAACATTTATGAATTAAACACAAAAAAATTGGGAGAAAACCAATGATATATTAATGAATATAGAAGAAATACATCAAAACTTAATATCTTAGATGTTGATGCTTCCTCTTAGTTCCAGGTTCGGATGCTCCTCCTTATCCTCTTTAGATTCTCTCTCTTTTTTTCCAACATAACGACCTTCAAAACACCTCTCCCCCATCTCCTTGATTTGGCCTCTTATTATAGTATTTTAGAATATATTGGAGATAGGATCCATGACATGCGAATTAGGTGGATACAAGTCATGGATAGGTGGATACAAGTCATGGATAGCTTGATAACATGTGAACTAAGAAATTACAAGTCATAGATAGTCTTGATGGCATGTGAACTAAGAAATTACAAGTCATGCACAAGTTTCATGCTTAATTATGATATTTTTCCAACCTATTATGATTTTTTTCTCTATCATGATATTTTTTCTCCAATTCCATGCTCAATTATGAGATTTTCCAGATCACTATGAACTTTCTTTTCAATTACTAGTTTATTCTCAATTATGAAATAATTTTTATTTTATAATTATGAAATTGTGACAAAATAATTATTTCCTTGTGAAATAATTATGAAAATTTTACTCAATTATGTAATTCTAGCCTCATAACTTCTAAAAACATGCTTGAGCAACCTATGGTGGAAAATACAAGTATAAAAGATACCCCCTAATGTGTGAGGTTAGAAGAGGAACTGATGGCCGAAATACATTATGAAAATTCATGGTGACGAGTGGCATAAGGAAGGAGCTTGGAGATCAAGGAACCAATGAGTACCTGCAATTAGACATCAAGGATGAGAGAATATATAGACCATCCCCTAGGTATACATACTCAGACTATTAATAAGCATGGCCTCCAAACAATACACTGTTGATCCATGATAAGAATTTCTATACCATGGCCATGAAATAATACACGATGGATCCATGTCATCAATAATATTGTAGCCACGAGAAAATACAATGTGTATCTATGTCATGAACACAATCATAGCCACCAACAATACCATTAACAGACATGAGGGTTTCCTATATGTGACTCCTATAGGACTCTTAGGGACTACTTCTTGTGTTTTGTATACGAATAACTTAAGGACCCCTCATCTATTGGCATGCCATAGATTTGTACCATCAGGGTGTAGGACGAAGACCTTGGGTTGGGGCCATATCCTTCTTTTACAGCATCCCCTCCCAAGTTGCGATGGAGTATACCACTTGTATATGAGTACTTTGAATACTTTGGGGGACCTTCCCTCAGTTCTCGTTGTCTTCCTGATATCTATATGTTTTTTCATATGAAATGATATACCATGGCCATGAAAGAATACACAGTGGATCCATGTCATCAATAGGACCATAGCCACAAAAAAATACAATGTGAATCTATGTCATGAACTCAATCATAACCACCAGCCAATAAAATGTGGATCTATGACACAACATATAGATATCAAGAATACAACAAGCACAGAGGGAAGTGCCCCCAAACACTTCAAAGTACTCATATTCAAGTGAAATACTCCATCACAACTTGGGAGGGGATTTTTTAAAAGAAGGATATGACCCCAAACCAAGGTATTTTTCCCACACCCTAATGGTATGAATCTACGACATGCGAATAGATGAGTTGATGCCAAGAATGGTAGAAACCGTTTGATTATCGATCATTGATGTATACCACTAACAAACACAAGGGGACACATTGATGAGGAAGATGGACCCCAAGGTACCTAGTACAATCTAGCAAGTGTGAATGGATGAGTTGGTGTCAAACACTCATAGAATCAATCGATCAAGAGTCAATGATATAAACCCACTTTCGATCACAAGGATTCCTGCCACTCAGGACTGCAAGCTCCAAAGTACTAGTTGGTTTCTAGATCCCTCTCCTAGATAATGTGTTGAATTCGATAGGAAGAGATCCATTCAAGGAGATCCTTGATGTATCCCCCATCAATCGATACGAAACATGCACCAAGAGATTATATGAAGAGAGAGTACCACAAAGTACAAATGACACAGGGATGGACAACTTGCAAAGTCAACAAAACAAAAAATGGTCGACTCAAGATTAAACTTCCCTTGAACATAAAGCATGAAAAAATGGTGACTTGGCAGTGAGATAGAAGATTTGGATGAATATAGTGCAACAACATAGGAGGAATTAAAGAAATTGTCATGATGACTGGAAGAGTAACCATCCGGAGGAGTATCTCTTACTCATATTATTGGGATAGCTCTTAAGCAAGATAAAACACAACTATATGATGAGGAATCAAACAAGTTCCATGTTCAAGGGTGACACAACTGACGCTACCATTTTTAGAATAGACCAATGGTGAAAAACCCCCATTCTTTTTTCATTTTTTTGTATTTTTTGTCTCCTTCATGGTTTAACAAGCATGAAATAATGATGCAAGTATGCTCATTCTCTTTCATGTATTAACGAGCATGAAAGAATGATGCAACTATGCTCATTCTATATTTTTCATTCAATTTTAACAAGCCTGAAATAGAGTTAAAAGGATACTCATGATGTGTATTTTTCATGTTCTTTTACGAGTCTGAAAAAAGAGATAAAAGTGTACTCTTCAGAAGAGAACGAGTGGCTTAACATCATGCTATTATGTTCCACATGAATGGAACCAAACTAATAAAAATGGATGCAAATGGTTCATAAAAGTGAGGTCCACTCTTAGAAACCATTCTCTACCTAGGTGGATGGATGCAAAACGGAGGCCAAATAATGCAAGAGGTGGATGGTCAAGGCTAATGGAATAGTGATAAGAGGTTTGTGGGAAAACAACATTACAATGGTGGGAGGCATGAGGCAAGAATAAAGTGCATAGGTGGGCATTAAGAAACAATAAAAATATTCGGGAACCCCCATGGGATATGGCCATAATATAGATGAAGAGAGGAAAATGAGGCTCAATCTACAAGTCGCGGTCAAGCTAAAGGAGGGCTCTTGGGCCTATGGGAAAATGCAACATCAAAAAAAATGGAAATCCAGGTGCTAACTAGGTTTCCCATGAAGGGTAGGCACTACCTAACTAGTCACAATGTGCAAAAGGAGTGGCTAGTGTCGCAATCAGTCGGGTTCAAACCTAAGGCATAATGTTGGTAGTATGGATGGTTAATAATGCACGAAGGAAAATGCAAGGAAAAACCTATCCCTGTATTCCAGTTTAGGAACAAATACCTCAAGTTCAGTGGATGTCATCATCTTTGTAAAAAATTCCGTGTAATCTTGTCAAGACATGTAAACTAGATTTTGGGGGTCAAAATGCAAAGTGAAATCTCAAAAAAAGAAAATATTTTTGGTTTTTTTGATATGATAGGCAAAAAAATATCACTCACACCACACACATACGTATAAGGCACTACACATTCAGATGGTTTACACAAAGTAGAGTCCATTTCGAGGCTCATGCTAAGGATAATTTTCATAATTGATGAATGCATGAGCCAATGTCGTCATCATATGGCTTACCATGTCGGGTCTGTGCCACATAGGAATGAGATTTTGCATACGAATATACTCATTGTGAGTAGTCATGCAAGATAGCTAAGCTCCTTGATGATCTCCATAAAGACATGAATGAAATTCGAAACTTGAATCTTCGATGGAAGGGGAAGTAGAGAATTCAGTGGCAAGTTCTAAAAAGGATAACCAAGGTGGAAGAGATTCAATATTGGGAGGTCTATTGGATGTCCCAACCAATGCCCCCAGTCTCGGGTCACAATTCATCATTCTAACTCTCATCAATTCCAAATTAGAGAGGATGGATTATTGATGATTCTCATCCTCCCTAGGATTTTTTATGGAAACCATGATTTCCAGGATTGCCTCTTCTCAAGAAAACTCAGTATCTAGGAAAAAATGTGAACGTGAAGAGCCACCAACCCATTCAAATGGAGTAGGTATATCACACTCCATATGAGAATGGAGTTGTTGACCAGTATCAATGGATTTTGATGGGATTGTTAGATTGACAATATCAACCATGGTGAGAGGCATGGATGATCCATATGATTCAACATCCTCAGAATGAGGTACCACCCAATGATCAATAGACCCAAGGGATCCACTAGTAGATGAGTAAATCATGTTTATAGGAGCTACATTGGCAATGGGAGATGGTGGGCGAAGGGAGAAAATTCCAATCAGCAAAGGATCCTTGAAAAATCCCACACCAATTTTGACAAAACACTACATGGTATCACCGACAAAGGGTACATTTGAACCCACATTGGATCCAAGTTATGGGGTACATAACGCAAGTTGATCAACCGTAACAATTTCCCCTTTGTGAGGGAAGTGTAGGACCCTAAACACCAATGATACAAATGCAGTGATCTCGTAGAAACAGGTACACCCGAGTAACAAATTGTACTCAAGAGGTGCGTTGAAAATCTTCACATCAACAGAGGCAGCCTTACCACCTAACTCTGTGCGTAAGGAAGTGATTATTTCATGAGGTTCGAACATGTGTCCGTTGAATTCTTTCAAGAGTGTTGCAGACATGTTGAGCTTAGGATATCCAAAGGCTTTCAAATAAGAACAAAACATGGTGTAAGTCAAGAAATACCCCCTGTGGTGAGGGGTACCTACTATGCCCCCTTGCGGAGGGGCATAATTTGTGGCAACCATTTTTTGAGGTTGAAAGGGGCAAGGATGGGTTAAACAAATAGGCTTCTAGGGGGGGTCCATTGTTGTGCCAAAAATATATGGACCTCATTATTCCAAGGACACTGGTGAGTAGGGTGGTCATCCCCAAAAATTTTACAGGGAAAATGAATCTTCCTTTTTTCCTAAGTGCATCCCTCCTGGATGTTTTTGGTGGAGGCAGTCCCTTGCTCAGTATTAGAATTTTTATTTTTTTTCTTTTATTCTTCCCTCCATTTTTTTGAGGATTATTTGGTTGCGTGGACTACTCTGAATTCACCTTCAAGGTTTGAGTAGGTACCACATCAGTTTGATAACTAGTACCAGAAGCCGACGCGTGTGATGAAATTGACATGTGACCCATTTGGTCAACTAATTGGTTCACAGAGGCATGGGAAACAAAACCAACCACACCATCAACATGGGGTCCTGGGTTTGGATTCCCTGGATATGTCGATGGCCTAGGATAATTTTGGATGATGTCATAAAGTATACCTGACTGTGAATAAATCAAGTCTAAATGATAGGAACACAAAATGGCCTACTCCTTGGTGGTTTCCCCAGCCATAGCTACATCTTAGGAAATGGGTGGTAGGAGGGACTTTGTGAACCACTCCATAAGGAATTTGTCTAGAATGTCTTGATAATCCTACGTCTTTGCCACCACTCATGTATATGATTTGAAATATGAGTGGAATTATCTTGATGCAGTGAATTCAAGAGCTCATTTCCTATCTTATATCGAATGGGAAATTGGTAATGCATTAAGAACTCCATTTCCAAGTGATTGAAGCTTTTAAAAGAACCACATTTTAATTCAATATACCATTTGGCGGTAGCTCTGGTTAGGGATATTTTTAAAATATGCATCCTCGAACTATCATCCATCAACAAGTTGGATGAACACCATAAGTGGTATGTCATGATGTGTTTGGAGGGTTCCTTTCTTTTCTTTTCATCAAACTTCAGAATATCTGATGGAAACTTGGAAGGAATTTCCGGCCATGATGGGTCATGGCAAATAGGGTCATTTTTTAACCGTGAAAAATCTGGTAAATATAACATTACAAGGAAAGGAAATGGTGCAAATGAATAATAGGAGATAAGTGAAGTCTCTTTTGTCCCAAATGGACCTTGCAGTCCCCCTATATTTGTATTGTTATAGGGTTGAGTATTTGTTGGAGAGTGAGTGCCTCCAAGAATGGTGGTACTCCCAGGAGCATGACTACTCCCAGAAACAAATATTCCCCCAAGGGGGTTGCTTCTAGGGAGTAAAGTGGACCCTCCATGAAAAATGTTCCCAAAGCTAGTCCCAAGGAAGAAACTCCTGGGAGTAGATGTGTTAACAAAGGGAAAACCTCCCCATGGTGAAAAATTTCCCCCAGGGGATGTACCCCCAGGGAAAGATGTTCTTACACTTAGAAATTTAAAACCTCCTAAAGTACGACTTCCCTCGACCTGAATAGGGACATCCCCAAAACCACTATACATATTCCATCCAAAAGGTACACCCACACCTAATGATGTCAGGTTATACAAAGGATTGGCAGAGGTGGAAGGAGCTCCACTTCCCATGCTAAAACCAAAGCTCATCCTCCCACTAGAAAATAATCTCGAAGTGGGCATCGATGTGGATGGGATGAGCATAGTGATGCTAGGTATACTAACAGATGGAAAGGATGACACAACTGACTTCCCCTATATTGAGAGACTTGTAGAAAATGGTATGGATGGTTTAGGTCCAATGGAGCTAAGGGGTGTTAAAGAAGACATCACTAGGGTGCTCCCTATGGGATTTCCCCCTCTCCCACTTGAATATGGACTTATAGTATTAGCTACAGTAGACATACCAATCATTCCTAACATGATAAGAGGATGGATAAACAAAGAAAAAGATGCACTAAAACTTTCCCTCACTTGGACAAGTAGAGGTGTGTCCATCTTAGTCAAAGGAGGATACAAATTTTATGGAGGACGTTCATCTACCACTTCTACCTCAAATAAAACAGTCTCATCAAACAAAAGTTCAATCCCTTCAAAGCCTTCATCAACTATATCATGCCACTTGATAGGTAGTTGTTCCTCTGTAATGGGTTCAAGTCCTCGTAGTCGATGAGACTGGCGCGTTAGTTCAACCACAGTGAATATACTATGTTAAAATAAAATAAAAATTCAACCTAAAGCCGACCTATACTCAGACTCAAAGATAAAACCCCTAATCAAAACTAGGCTAACATCAAGCAAACCAATGGGCTCAAGGGCCTTCCAAAAACCAACCTTATGGGGGAGTTGAAGTACCCACATGATTGTCTAGAGAAGGTATGAGGAGTAGTTACAATGATCTAGGTGAAACATCCATGATCAGTCCAAGCACCCTTTATTAAGGCGATCACTCTCTAGGGGAACTGATACCATGAACGAATTCATGCCTCGGGTAATTCAGGCACATCCCACCTGTAGTCACCTATGTAGATCCCTAGGAAAATTCACTAAGGATACCATCTAACAATCAATGGATGGGAAAATAATTGTAGGTAAAATCACACATAAGGGAAGGGTAAAAAATACTTAATCTTTGAAGGCGTTAACCAATGTAACCCACGTATATGTACCAATCGAAGTGTTTTCACAAACACCAAAACAAGCAGAGAGGGGTAATCTCCCTACTTGCCCCGATGCGGCCTTGTGCTTAAATCATGTGTTAGAGGAGGCTAATGACACAATTATTGCAAGAAATGATTTAACACTCTTTAATGACTCATAAATTTCATTTTGTGGCCTTGGAGAGTTTACTCTCCAATCCTAATCCAACGATCTAAGTCTATCTAATGTTGGTTCACTATAAAAAGAGATATGCCTAATGAATTTTAGATTACGTAGTTTTTTTTATGGTAGTTTCTTAAGTCCAAGGGTAGTGGATGAAACTTTAGTGATGTTTTGACTCTTGACCCAACCAAGAAATGCAATAATGATAATGCAAATCCATTCACTTCGATGAACTCTAGCTATGGGAGGGAGAGAGACTTTTTTCCTTTTTCTTTGCAAACTTTAGAAACACGACTTCACACACACCAAGAGGCTAACAAGAAATTCATATTTGAAACCAAACAATGATCCTAATGCATTCTATTCACTAGTGTTTCAAAGGAAATCAAGCATGCAACAATATATTTTTCTTTTTTGGTTATTTTACAATTGTAATGCAACAAATGTTCCTGATCTAAGAAAGAAAACAAATGCAAAAGGAAAACCAGTAACAAGTAGAAAGAAAAGGATTGTAGGAAATTGGAAATGAGGCCGGATCAACCCAATCCAATGTCTCTACTTATATCTAACCCAAAACTCACATAGGATGGTAGATCTAGTGAAAAAACAATAATTGCAAATGGATAGTGTATGCAAATAATGACAAGTACTACTAGATCTCTTCAGGTCATCTAGGTTCTCTGCCCAACATAACAAAAATTATTAGACGACAATAGAACCTATCCAATAAGTGGAAATTAAACCACACAAATGCATTCAAATAATAGTTGAAAGAACTTATGTGGCCAAAAACACTCCAACAGAGGAAATATTATATCAGAACAAATCATTGCATAACCATATTTCTCATAGAATAGACCTAACCTCAAAGTTCTGGGTTTTTCATTACAAATTTGTAGTTTTTATAGATCCTCATGGGACAAAGGCTTGGCAATGGGAGAGGGTTATCATAGGAATCCTATAATCAAACAAGCAAGGACCTGAATATTTTTTGTTTTAAAGAAAGATGGATTTGTTCCAGATCTTCTAGATCCGTGTCAAATCTCTTAGATATACTGGATCTATTCTATGGAATGACAAATGGATTAAAATCAAAATCAAACCATAATAAGAAGAGGAAATTATTGGAAAAGAGACTCAACTAGAGAATAATTATTCACCAGTATGGTCACAAGTTATGGGATAAATATCCCAAGGATCTCACTAGTTTATCCCTGTGAGATTTATCCCATAACTAGAGAAGCATTATTCCCCAGTATGGTCACAAAAAGAGTGGGGGGTTTTTATCCATTGGTTTATTCTTGAACATGGCACATGTTTGATTCCTCATCATCCAATTGGGTTTTATCTTTCCATGGAGTCATCCTAGTAATATGAGTCATAGATACTCCTCCAACTAGTTACTCTTCCAATCATTATGGAGAGTGCTTTGATTCCTCCTGCATTGTTGCAGTATATTAATCCAGCTCTTGTGTCCTATTTCCAATTCACCATTGTTTCATTATATATGTTCAAGGGAATTTTAATCCTAAGTCGTCCATATGTTGTTTTGTTGACTTTTTAAGTCATTTATCCCTGTGCCAGTTGTACTTTGTGATTATCTCTCTTCACACCATCTCTCAGTGTATTTTTCATGTCAATTGATGGGGGATACATCAAGACCCTCCTTCAACAAATATCCTCCTATCAACTTCATCCCATTATCTAGCAAATGGATCTAGAAACCAGTTAGTACCTTGGAGCTTGCAGTCCTCAGTAGCAGGACTCCTCCTGATTGACAACAGGTTTACATCATTTGAGTCTCGATCAATTGCTTCTATGAGCGTTCAACACTAGTTCATCTATTCACACTCGCTAGATTGTACTAGGTACATTGGGGTCCATATTCACCATTGGTGGGTCCCCTCGTGTCTGTTAGTGGTATACATCAATGACCGATAATCAAATGGTTTATATCATGCTTGATATCATCTCATTTATTCGCATGCAGTAGATTCATACCATTTGGGTTTGGGATGAAGGCCTTGGGTTGGGGCCATTTCATTACTTTACAACATCCCCTCCCAAGTTGTGATGGAGTATATCACTTGTATATGATTACTTTGAAGAATTTTGGGGAACTCTCCTCAATGTTCGTTTTCTTCCTGACATATATATGTTGTGTCGTAGATCCACATTATATTTTTTGGTGGATATGATCATGTTCATGACATAGATCCACATTGTATTGTCTCATGGCTATGGTCTTATTGATGACATGGATCCACCATGTATTCTTTCTTGGCCTTGGTTTATCATTTCATATCATGGATCCACATTGTATTGTATGGTGGTCATCCTAATTCAAATTCTAAGTGTGTCTACTTTGGGGATGGTCTATATATGCACTTTTCCAGTATAAACAATAGTTATAGTTTGCACTTTTAGAAGTCCAGTTGTTTTAAGTTCAAGACATTACTGTCAAGTATAATATGTGGTCATTTTAATTTGATATGAACCACATTTTTTGTTAAGGTTAAGTTTAAAGTAAGTCATGACTAAATTCCCAATTGAATATACTCAAGTCAAAGAGATATTTTCAATTTTTTATGCAGAGTTGAACTTTTGTTTTCAAGATGGTCAAAACCCTCTGAAACTGGGATAAATAGATAGATTTTTTAATGAAGAAGGGTTCACTTTTTAGTGAAATATTCAAGCATCATAATTTGGTTGGACCTAAAACTTATGATTGTAAATCTCCCTACCTAGTAAATATAAATCTTGATGACAATTTGTGTTCTCTTTCTCAAATTTCTATGTGTTCTTAATCTTATCTTGGATGAAAATTTGGAATCTGTGCAATGTGCATTTCCTGTTCCTTTCAGCTATTATTTTAATCAATATTTTTACTATCATGCAACCTATTAATTAGCCATTGCTTTAGTAAAGAGATTAGTTATATTGCAACATGTTGGATTATTTGTATCTGGATATGTGTTTTAGGTCTTGAAATATTATTTTAAGTCTAAAATCTCACACAGCGGGTAACTCATTGTATTTCTTGTTATGTTTCCTTTGTTTATTTATTTATATCCTTGTATTTCATCAAATGCATCCCACTAGCTAAGGAGTATAGGTGATCTTGTTTGTCAATACAACAAATTCTATCCTTGAAAACCCACCCATCATCTGACCAAAAAACCTTCTATCCTTGAAAACCCACCCATCATCTGACCAAAAAACCTAATTTCTCAAAATCAAACCATTCAAAAACTTTAGGTGGCCTAGCTCTTCAATTTAGTAGTCAAGTGCATACTTTAGGATCAACATCTTATTGCATCGCTCTCGAGGAATGGAGTAACAAAGTATCTTTCCTTGGGATAAAAACAATGATCATATATGATCTTTGATGGTGAACAAAGATCAAGCACAAAGGTGACTACCATATTTCACTCTGTGACTCCACTGAATGCATACCTATTAAGGAATTTTGGCTCCCAGGAAAGGATCCAAGAAATCAAATACTGGGCCTACTAAAACTCCCAATAGTCAACCTTGATATTAATGGTGGCATAGCCAATCCTGATTCACAGAAGAAATTAAGGAAGACAACCATTTAATAGAGATAGCCCTTGTCATCCAAAGGCAAGGCCATTGTTGAAACAATTGCCTATGTCCACAACCATAAGTATCCTGAGGTTGACATTTTTCAAAACCCCCTTTCTCATTAGTCTTCAGACATCCCCTGTCTCAAATTCTGCTTCATCATCTCCTCCATCAACCACACCCACAACTCCTCCTCAACCTTAGAGTCCAGTTGTCCCAAACATGGTTGTCAATAGGATGGAATCCATCATCACAGCCAGGTATGCACCTTTGGTGTTTCCCTAGAACTTAAATGACTTCCCCATAGGTGACTACATGAAGTATATTCCAAGGTACAATGGTAAGGGGGAAGTAACTGTTGAGGAACATTTGGTGGAATGTTTTAGTTTTGCAACCGACATTAACATTGAACATGTAGATGTATGGATGAGGTTGTTTGTATAGAGTCTGGATGGAGAGGTAAGGAAGTGGTTTAGTGGCATAACCCCAGGTTCTATTACAGGCATTGAGTAATTTGATGATGTTTTTATAAATAAATGGGGGGATAGGAGAGACTATTTGTATTACATAACTGAGTTTGGGTATTTGAGGAAGAATGGGGAGTTTGTATCAGATTTCACCAAGAGGTTCAACAAAATGTATAACAAAATTCTTGATGAGATAAATCCAACCGAATCCCTAGCCAAGATCACATTTGAAAATTCCTTTGATGTCGAATTCTCTCTTTTGTTGAGGGAGAGAAGGTCCACCACTTCGTTTTCCATGCAAGAGGAAGCTATTGAGGTTGATTCTAACATCCTAGCATCAGAAAAATTGAAGAACGAATCAGATAGGGATAAAAATAAGCAGAGGCAAGAGTTGCCTTATTCTTCCAACCCAACATTGTCTGACCCAAATCTAGAGGAGATGACCAAAACCTTGAAATCCCTAAATTCATAGATAGGTAAGATGAAATGGGAAACCAAGTAGCCAAATAGGCCATATCAAGATGTTAGAAACAGAAACACAAATCAATTTAGAAGGTCAAATAATGATCCTAAAATCATGGAGAGAGGGAGAGGATAAATGTTGAGGATCAAAGAGTTGTACCTCCTTTCCAGAATAAGATTGAAGAGATGGATGTAGAGAGTGATTTTGTAGATGATTTTGTTGTACTATTTAATGAAACTGATCTTTGTCCTAGTCACCTAATATAGCAAGACTATGATATTTCACATTTGTCCATCCAATTTGATGATGATGTGAAGGAAGAGTAAATGTTTCAAATTCAGCCTCAAAAGAAGTATGATTTGAGGCCTAGACTAGGGGGTACCAAAAAAAGCTCCCATGTTCAGAACAAAAAGTCAAACCTTCCTCTGAAACAAGGCCCAAGCAAGGGTACTTTAAACAAAATTGATCATCCTCTGCCATCTAAACCTGCTTCCCTAGAATTAAAAGAAGCAGACAAACAACCAATCTCTTTCAGCATAGAGCATGAGCTGAGAAAAATAAAGATCCATGTACCTTTAAAAGAATTGCTAAAAAATGACCCATTCAAGAACTCTATTATGACGGTTTTAAAGCCACTTGTTTATGCTATAACATTTGATGTAATCAACTTGCAGGATGAAAACCATGCCATTATTATGGGCCCACACATTGAAGATGGGTCTGATTCTTATCTACCTTTTTACATATCCTTGAATGTCCATGAAAAAATATTGCATAATTTCTTGATGGACTCAAGGGCCTCTCATAATGTCATGCCTAAAGTTGTAATGGAAGATCTCGGACTAGAAATCACCAAGCCATACCAGGATATTTACTCCTTTGATTCAAAAAAGGTAAAATTCTTGGGATTAATTAAATATTTGGTTGTTTCTCTATCTCAGATACCCATGAAAAGTGTAGTGATGGATATTTTTGTAGTTTACATACCCCCAAGTTTGGTATGCTTTTGTCCAGGACATTGGCCAATAAAGTTGGAGGATACCTACAGATGGATCTTACATATGCAACCATCCATGTCTTTAGAGGAGAACACAAGAGGTTATACATAGAGGTTAGATTAGCATATATTGTTAATGATCATCAAAATCCAAGTAATCATCCAATTTATGTTGTTGAGGATGAAATTGGATCATCTATTTTTCATATAAATGATGATGCCCCAAAAATATCAATCAACAAATGCAAAAATTAGCCACTAACAGACCAAGGGAATGAAGTATGGAAGATGTATTTTGATGGCTCACCTTCAAAGGAGGTTTATGGCGCTTGTATAGTCCTCATTTGTCCTTCAAAGGAGGTATTTACACTCTCATATAATATGTAATTTGAAACAACTAACAACATAGAAGAATATGAGGCCTTGGTGCTAGGATTGAGAGCTGATAAAGACATGGCCATTCACAAATTGGAAGTCTTTGGTGATTCTGAGCTGATTATCAACCAAGTCAAATACATTTATCAAGAAAAGAAACAAAGGCTGAAATGGTACAGAAATGAGGTATGGGACTTAGTGGACAACTTCTTTCTAGCATTCAATATTTCCTTTGTTCCTAGAGAGGCTAATCAGAGGGAAGATTCTTTATCCCTGGCTGGCAACACCTTTAAACATCCTATTGGTCCAAATGTCAAATATGAAGTGGAGGATAGGCATAGGAAAGACATGCCATACAATGTCAAGCTTTGGCAAGTCTTTAGTGATGAATTGGAGCTCAAAAGGTTCATGCAAACCACTGAATAATTCTAAAATATATCCATTGATCAAGAGAATGAGGAAGATGAAACAGAAAATCAGTAAGCATCCCATTTTATGAACAAGGTGGATGGCCAAAACACTATATAACTCAAGACAAATCATATCCCAGAGGCACAATACCACTGGAGAGTTTGTTTGACAGCAATGATGTCTCCAAGAAATCTTCCATGAAAAATCAGGCACGGGAAGTAACAGATTGCAACATTGGGACAGTTGCAAATCCCAAAGTAGTCAAAATATCCAATGCATTTACATAGGAGAAAATAAATGGGTATGTCATCCTTATGAAAAGGTTTGTTGATATTTTTTCATGGTCTTATGAGGATTTGAATACCTTTGACACTAACATCATTCAACACAAGATCCCTCTGAAAGCAGGCTCAAAACCATTCAGGAAAAAAATTAGACAATTCAATCCTATGCTAATGTCTATTATTGAAAAAGAATTGAAATGAATGCTTGATTCCAAAATCATTGTTCCCTTGAGGCACTCATATTGGGTGGCCAACTTGGTGCATGTTAGGAAGAAGAGTGGAGAAATACACTTGTGTGTGGAATTTAGGAACCTGAATAGGTGTTCTCTAAAAGACAACTATCCTTTTCCAAAGGTGAACCATATTTTCCAAAGGATAGTAGGTGCCCACAAAATTTCCATGATAGATATATTTTGGATATAACCAGATCGCAGTGCTTGAAGAAGACAAAGAGAAAATAGTCTTCACCACCCCATGGGGCACATTCATGTATGAAAAAATGTCGTTCGACCTTATGAATTTAGGGGCCACTTTCAAAAGGGCCATGGACATTGAATTTGTGGGTGAAAAGGATGATATCATGGTTATATACATGTATGACATCACCATCTTCTCAAAATATGATGATGAACATATACAACACCTGAAGCAGATTTTTCAAAAATGCAGAAGGTATGGAATCTCTTTGAATCCCAAAAAGTCTCATTTTTCTATGTTAGAAGGAATCTCCTAGGCCACATTATATCAGCAAGGGGAATACAAATAGACCCAGAGAGAGTTCATGCTATTCATAAAATTTACATCCCTAGGAATAAAAAGGTTGTCCAATATTTCATAGGAAAATAATTTTTTTAAAGCCCTTTGTGCCAAATTTTGCTGAAATCATAAGACCTATTACTAACATGTTGAAGAAAGATGCTGACATCAAATTATCACAAGAGGACAAATAATCCTTCCAAAGGATTAATCAAGATTTGGTTGAAGCCCATGTGCTAGTTAGTCTAGAATGTTCCAAATAAATCCTCATTTTCTCCTTTTCCTTCAAGGAAACTATTGATGTTGTATTGTTGCAAAAGAATGAAGAAGGGAATGAACAACCCATTTACTTCTTCAGAAAAGCGCACAGGGATGTTGAACTGAAATGTGATGTATTGGATAAGCAAGCCTATACATTGGTCAAAGCCTTGAAGGCCTTCAAGGTGTATGTCCTACAATCCAAAATAATAGCATATGTTCCTAGTAGCAGTGTGAAGGAAATTTTTGTTCAACCATACAGTTAAGGGAAGAGTGGTAAGTGGATTTTCAAACTTTTAGAGTGTGATATGCACATAAATCCCACTAAGCTAATTAAGGGGCAGGGCCTTGCAAAATTATTATCAGATTCAAACTGAAAAACACTGGAATTACACCATACCTTCAATCAGATGCCTCCATGATGCAGGTTGGAAAGGAAAACATGTAGGTATTTGATTAGTACTCTCTTTCACCCTAGTATAGAGATATTGTTTATTTTTTGCAGCACCTAGAATATCCACCACAATTGGAGAAATCTAAAACTAGGTCTCTTAAACTGAAAGCTATAAAATTCTTCATCATAAATCAGAATTTGTATTGGAGAGATCATGTTGGTATTCTGCTAAAATGTCTGGATGAGGATGAGTCTAAATAGGTCATAATAGATATGCACAGAGGGGCTTGTGGAGGACACCATCATTGGAAATCTACGACCCTCAATATTATGAGGGATGGATACTACTGGCCCACCATCATTTATGATTTGCTTGACACAGTTATATCTTGTGAAGAATGTCACAAATTTGTTGGAAAAAAGAAATTTCTCTCACTTCCCCTAAATCCCATTACTACTAGTGGTCCTTTTCAAAAAGGGAGAATAGACTTTATAGGTGAGATAAACCCACCCTCCAGTGGACAACATAAGTGGATTCTTACTGCCACTAACTACTTCACTAAGTGGATTGAATTTGTGCCCACCATGAATCATATTGACAAGGTGATCATAAATTTCTTGGAGACAAACATATTTTCCAGGTTTGGTTTCCCTAAGAAGTTAGTAACATATAATGCCCAAGCATTCAAGTCCAATACCATGATTGACTTATGTGGGAGTTAAAACATTGTCCTAACACATTCTACAACCTATTACCCACAGGTAAACAGGTTGGTTGAGTCATCAAACAAGACCCTCATCAGGATCATCAAGAAGTTGTTGGCTGAAAAAAAAATATTGGGACTCTAAGATTAAATATGCCTTGTGGGATGACAGAATAAGCACCAATAAGTCATTGGGAGCCTCCCCTTTTAAATTATTTTATGGGGTGGATATTTTTTTTTCCAACTCATCTTGGTCTGTTAGTCTCAAAATTTTTACAAGAGAAAGTAGAGGAACCTAATGATATCTAGAGAAGAATTTTGCAGATTATTGAAGTACAACAAAATAGAGAAGCATTGAATGAGAGAATTGATGCATACCAGAGCAATATCAAGGCATCCTTTGACAGGAAAATCAAAAGGGAAATTCTTTAAGAAGGTGACATGGTTTTAAGGTGGGATTCTGGGAGGGAGGAAAAACCCAAGCATGGTAAGTTCAATAATATTTGGTTTGGTCCATTCAAATTGGTCAAGGTTCTTGATAATAATACCTTTATATTGCAAAACCTAGATGATACTAAGATCTTTGGAGGCCCAATTAATGGACGCTTCATGAAACTTTATTTTTCTTAATGGACCAAGGGTGGTCCATCTTGTACCATAGTTGTTTTTCATTTTCATTTTCATTTGATAGTTTGTTTGAATAAAGACTCCATATCCCAACAAAGAAACTGCGGTGTAGCTGCAGTTTTGAGTTTTATTTGAAATAATACATATAGCATGGAGGCTAGACAAAACAGAGGTAATTTACAGCAAGTGGGAGTAAATTTTGAAAAGTAAGGCACCTAGTCTATTGTTCTTAGCACCTCATAGGGAAGTGTTATCCTCAGTTGTAGCCAATGTTAAAACCTAGTTCTGCACCTCTCCTCTATTTCCCTCCATTAGCCTATACATTTATAAGCCTTACTTTTGTTTAGTTTCTTTTCCATGGTATAATGAGTTAGTTGGATTTGTTCTCACCCTTCTTTTGACTTTGCATCATTTTCTTGTTTTTTTGGAAGGTTAATGCATGTTCTAGTTTGATTTAATAACAAATATCATATCTAATTTATCACTAGTACTGAGCTTATAGCAAGTTGACCAAGCCTTTTTGATGCAAAAAATCATTGATTACAAGAACATGCATTTTCTTTCAAACAATAGGAAAGCATGTTGTTTTATCATTTTAAACGTTCAAAAATTTTAATTTTTTTTAAAAATGGTGTGTTGGCGCTTGTATGCGTATGAATGCTCATGGGCACTCAAGTTAACAAAAGGATACCTTCATAGTTCATGTCAATATCATGCAAGTTTTCACCTCCAGTTCTCATCATCACAGGATTACAGGTAATTATAACTACAGGTGTTAAATTATATCATATTAAAATTCACATTCAGTGTGTTACTTGCAGCAGAGATGGTCAACATGAAATGGTTTCTCCCCAATACCATTGGCAGTTGAACATAACAGAGCCATAGGGGCTCGAGCTATTCGAAGTTGTTTCAGAAATTAGGGATGTATTTTTCAAGGTAGAATGGTACAATTTTATTTTCGCCTTCGAACGAAACCACACTAGTGTGGCCCTGTTATTTGCACAAAATTTTGACAGGTTCCAGACCCATCTTGGGGACACCTGTATCCACATCACAGATCATTTCATCAGGGCAGCCTGTGCTCTCCTAGTCTGTGAGGAAAGATGGTTTAAGGAAGGAAAACTACCACCAAAACTCTGCAATAAATTCCTGGTGTCAGAGCACCAAAACAGTGATTGGAGATAGGATATTCCCATCATGTGGATAAAGGATGAATGGCAGGGTACCCTCAAAATAGTCCAAAGATACATCACAGGTGAGGGAAAATTTTCATTGTGCACTATTACCACCTTCTCTTTCTCATGCACCTGAGCGAGGATAAGGAATTAAACCTTCCTTTTTACTTGCTCAAAATTTTAACAAAAATGGAGAGAAGGGTTCAAAGTCACCCCGATTCTACCCACGAGATATTATATCACCAGGGTTTGATAAAAATTCTGGTCATTTTTTCTTTGGGGAAATTGAGATGCCCTAAGACTATTTTTTACAATCTATAGGGTTACATGAACAAGGCCAACAAGATGATCCAGAGTATGAAGAGGCAAAGGAAGAAGATAAAATAGAAGGGAGGGTTTCCCCTGAACCTGGTAGCTCATCAAAGGTGACCCAGCAAATAGCAAGTAAGAAAATTGCCTCCAAAAAGAAACAAATAAACCACCCCAGTGAAGGAGGAAACCCCTCAAATGCATTTGATATCATCCACTGCAAAACGTAGAGGGAATGAAGGTAGAAACATTTGTAGAAAGTAGAAAGAGGCACATGATACTCCACAGGGCCCATTGTCACCCATCCACTCTGAATATGATCTTGTGACTCCCACCATGAAGCAAGGTAAAACACCCAAGACAAAAATGAGGGGACAAATGAAAACTAAACAACATAATCTTGAAATTGTTAATGCATATTTTTTCCCTATGGAAACCTTGATTAAGGAGTCCCCTAAAGACAAGAAAAACAGAAAGAGAAAATGGAACCAAGGCCCTGGAATTCCCAGTAAGCCTAACAAAAAAACTAGGATTACTAATCAGATAAGACTAAATTCTAAGTCACTTTTTAACCTGACCTTGAAAGACCCCCAACCAATTATAATTGAAGATGAGGACAGCTCTAGATTTTCTAACATGGAAGAGATGGTAGTCCATACATTGAATAAAATGACTGGTGACACAGAAAAGTTGAAATTCGATAAGGGTGAAACTTCAGGGATACAATTTGCAATTGTCAAGACAGAACACCCTGCAGACTTAGGTTTACAACAAAATGCAGGGGACCTTGGCCCAGATCCCGAGAAGGACTCTAATGGAATTTCTCAAAACACAAGGTTACCTCCTAAGAAACTTTTAGATGACACCAAACCAGAGGTCAAATAAAATATATCATAAATGCAGGGTTCTATGAAAGAAACACATGGAAAAATTTATGGGGCAACACACAGATATGAGATGAGGTTTAGAAAAAACAAGTTGTCAGCTGACCACAACAAATATTTCATGGATGAAAAGTAGGGGCTAAAGGATAGAGATAAGGAGAAAATTTTAATTAAGCCAAAGGTTGAATCTGATGAAGGTGTAAATGACAACCACCAGGTTCTAATATTGAAGCAACAAATTCAGACTTTACAACAACAAAACCAAGATCTGGAAAAACAACATTCTAGGTTACAAAAGAAGTACCAAAAGCTACAAAGGAAGCATCATAAAATGTGCTTTCTCTTGGAGATAATATGAAGAAGAAAGTGTATGAGGCTAATGCCAGCGAATCAATATGCCTCCCATTTTAGTCTCCAACTGGAGTGCATGTGGGTATTCATGCAAAGTTCTTGCCAGTCACAACTGTCAAAGTTTTTGTTAAGAATTGTTTTACTCCACTATAAACAGTAGTTATAGTTTGTACTTTTAGAAGTCTAGATGATTTAAGTTCAAGACATTACTTTCAAGTATAATAAGTGTTCATTTTCATTTGATATGAACCACATTTTTTGTTAATTTTAAGTTTAAATTAAGTCATGACTATATTCCCAATTGAATACACTCAAGTCAAAGAAATGTTTTCAAGTTGTTATGCAGAGTTGAATTTTTGTTTTCAAGATGGTCGAAACCCTCTGAAATAGGGATAAATAGACAGATTTTGTAATGAAGAAGGGTTCTTTTTTTAGTGAAAGATTCAAGCATCATAATTTTCCTAGACCTGAAACTTATGATTGTAAATCTCCCTACCTAGTGAATATAAATCTTGAGGATAATTTGCTTTCTCTTTCTCAAGACTTTATGTGTCCCTAATCTTATCTTGGATGAAAATTCCGAATGTGTGCAATGTGAATTTCATTTTCATTTCAACTATTGTTTTAATCAATATTTTAACTGTCATGCAACATGTTAATCATCCATTGCTTTAGTAAAGAGATTAGTTATATTTCAACCTATTGGATTATTTGTATCTGGATATGTGTTTTAGGTATTGAAATATTATTTAAATTCTAAAATATCACATGGAAGGTAACTGATTGTATTGCTTGTTGTGTTTCCTTTTTTTATTTCTTCATATCCTTATATTTTCATCAAAATTCATTCCACTAACTAAGGAGAACCTGCAGTGATATTTTTTGGCCAATCCAACCAGGTCTCTATCCTTGAAAACCCACCCATTAGCTAACCAAAAAACCTAATTTATCAGAATCAAACCATTCAAAAACTTGGGGTGGCCTAGCTCTTTCCTTTAGAAGTTAGGTGCAAACTTTAGGACCAACACCATCTATCTCGATGCCCACCTTTTGATCTTATTTTGGTGGGGGGGTGATCATTGGTTTCAGTATGGGGATGGAATTCCTTCCACCTCCACCATTCCAATAAGGAGCCTGGTATCGTGAGGTGCTAGTTCACCTTTCGGATGGAACATCCCTAGTGGTTTTGGGGATATCCCTAGTCATGTTGAGGGACGTAGTACCTATGGAGGATTTAAATTTCCTTGGGTAAGCACACCTTTCCCACTGGGGGGAAAACCCTTGGGAGCATATTTCGTTCAAGGAGTATTCATGCTCATGGAAGTACCACCATTCGCGGAGGCACTCACTCTCTAAAAACTCCTCAACCCTCTAGTAGTACAAATATAGAGGGACCAAAAGGTTCATACGAGATAGAATAGACTTCACCTCCCTCCCAGTATTCATTTTCACCATTTCCTTTCCTCGCAATGTTAGATTTACCAGATTTTCCACGGTTAACAAATGACCCTATTTCTCACGACGCATCATGACCGGTAATTCCTTCCAAGTTTCCTTCAAATATTCCAAAGTTCGAGGGAAATCCAGAAAAGTATCCCTCCACACACATCATGACATACCACTTATGGTGTTCATCCAACTCATTTATGGATGATAGTGTGAGGCTGCATCTTTTCCAGAGATCCCTGACTAGAGCTGTCGCCAAATGGTACATAGAATTAAAAGGTGGTTCCCATAAAAGCTTCAACGACCTAGAAATGGCATTCTTAACACATTATAAATTTCTCATTCTATATGAGATAGGAACTGTGTTCTTGAATTCAATGCATCAAGATAATTCCATGCATATTTTCGATCATATACATGAGTGGTGGAAACATCGTAGGCTGATTAAGACTCAAATTCTAAACAAACTCCTTATGGAGTGGTTCACAAAGTCCCTCCTACCACTCATTTCCACTGATGTAGATATGGTTGAGGAGGCTAATGAGGAGTAGGTAATTTTTCATTCCCAACACTTATATTTTATTTATTCTCAATCAGGCACACTTTATGACATCATCCCAAATGTTCCTAGGCCGTCGACATATCCAAGGAAGATAAACCCAGGACCCCGTGTTGATGGTGTCATTGGTTTTGTTTCCCATACCTATGTAAACCATAGAGATGATTAGATGGGTCATATGTCTATTAAGTCAAGTTATGGTACTAATGCTCAAACTATTTCAGTCCCTACTTAAACTGTTGAATTAATGAGAGGGGGGGT
>SNQJ01S0015258.1:77641-92312 GCA_010110895.2 Picea sitchensis | reverse complement strand
GAAAGCAGCCTGCGGGAATGAAGATTCTCGCAGGAGAGTATATATGCAGCCTGCGAACTTTTCCCAAAATATGATTTTGAGAAAATGACAAGTGTAACCTTCTTTTTGGAAATTGTTCTTAATGAAGAGTTTGATCTTCCATTATCATGACATGATCATAATATCATCTCGATAACCAAAAATGTGGATAACAAGTCTCCCTTTCTCTTTGGTGTTTGTCCACTAATACAATCTATCCATTGGTGGCATGGATATTGTTTATTTTTTACTCTACTTTCCTTATGCACTTTACTTTAGTTTTCTTAATTGTTATTAGCTTAGTTGTTTATTTATTTTTCTTGTGCTTGATGTGTTTAACTCCTGCACTCATTTTTGTCCTCTCTAGCTAACCCAACTGGACTTGTAAGTGTCATTCGTTTGCTCATTCAGGTGACAAAAAGGATACAACTTCTACCATGAGGCTTCTTATAGTTTCGACCAAATTTGGAGGGGTTTCCACCCCCCTCCTTTCATCAGATTATTCCTCTTTATTGTGGGAGCTCTCCCCCAACTCCTGATGTGTCACCATCCTTTACGTGATAGTTCTCTTGTTTTTCACTGAATGTTTGAGTGCTAACAAAACATTTTTTGTTAGTTACTAATCTACCAATGCATGAACAACACATATCATTGCAAGGTGAAGTCAGTTCTTTATTTGGAAACATAAGCAACCTACATTGCATCCTTCCAAAACATATATCAACAATAGAAGGTGTCGTTACTCTCTTTAGTAGAGGTTCAGACAGGTTTCTTATATAGAGGGTAATGTAGGGTGCTACCCCATAGGTACTCTAATAAATTTTATTTTTTTGCAGCTCGTGCATGATCCCAAGCAGGCCAAGTGTTGTTGCCATGCTCTAATACCAATTTGTAACACACCCAACCCCTAAATACCCTTTCTTGGGATGGGGCATAAAAATTTTCGTTATCCCTGGTTCATTCCTAGTCCCCTACTTAAGCAAAACCCTCTCATTCTACTTCCCCAAAGTTTACATCTCTCACTAAGCGAGTAAACCAGCTAGCGGGGTCCTCCTAGTGACCTCAGACTAAAAACCAGGAGCTAAGAGCCTGTGTTACCAAGGGTTTCGACACTTCATAAGTTCTCGGACTTCGAGAGTTCCAATAGTGTTGTCAAATTCTCACATCGTCGAGTAGCAGAGGAGATCAATGGTCCACGTCCCCCGCCAAGATCCTACGATTAAGGAGGGGTCTTAGACCATCTACGTGTAACACACCTTCTTCCAAAACCACAAAGTCCCAAAATATTTCCACGTGCCCCTAGCCCTTCGGCCTTTGGTCGTCGACAAGTGGCGGTCTTCGTATTACATTTTCAGTGATCGACTATCGTCATTAGGCTTTTGACCTTCGACGATTGGCTATCGTCATTCGACTTTCAGCCTTCGACGATCGACGATCGTCATTGGACTTTCGGCCTTCGACAGTCAGTGATTCTTGTTGAATTGTTCTTTATCATACCACGTTCGAATCTTTCGAACCCCCAAAACTGTCCAGGCTTCCCGAGTCTCGGACACGTCACCAACCCTGTTGGCCAGGCGGGCACGATTCAACAGTTGACACGTGACAAGGGTCAAGCGGTGACATGGGTTCTCCTTAGTGGGTGACATGTGTCCTACTATAATAGGCACAAGGGTTGGCTTAATCGATGAATTATGGGTGACATGTGGCACCTTGGTTGCAGATCCATGTCACCTGGGGTGACGTCAGTGGGCCACGTCACCCCCATCGTACAGTTGAGGTTTATCCACGTGGATTCATAGATCCATGGTCCTCGATACTTTGCGGTTCTGGGCTTCAGGGGTTATCGTCTCCTCTCATCACAAATTCCCCAAAGGGCTAAGTCCTCAGACTCTCAGATCTGGCACCACGTGTCCTCTTCGACCAACGGTCGAGATCCACTTTGGCAGTCACGACTTCGACGATTTCATACTTCGTAAGCTCTTGGTCGGGTTCCTTTGGAGTATGGAATATCCAGACTACTGGATCGCTTGCCACATACCCCCTCATCTAATGATCCTAGTTCAAAGGTCAACACTTGAAGAGGAATGAGTTGGGGCAACGTGTCGCTCCCCCTTCTCTCCTCGGGGTTGCACGACCTCCCTTTCGAGGATCTTCAACTATCTGAGCTGGATTAGCTCCTCTAG
This sequence comes from Picea sitchensis, assembly GCA_010110895.2. NCBI lineage: Eukaryota > Viridiplantae > Streptophyta > Pinopsida > Pinales > Pinaceae > Picea > Picea sitchensis. Next base: position 90,111 of record SNQJ01S0015258.1, on the reverse strand, counting down.
ACCTTGTTGGCCCCAAACTGAATTAAGCATAGGCCCTCTTATCACCTTAGTCACAGGTAATATGGAACCCACGGGCCCCTTTCCTTGGCACTCAAAAATCTTGAAATTTTGGGAGTTAGCTCCTTTATGCTAGCCCTTCTCCACATGTGACCTCAGCTATGACCCAGGGCTTAATCCGTTGAGCACTTCGTAACTTCAGGTTTCAACGTTCTTAGTAACAACTGAACCCTTTTCGTCCGAACCCTGAATCGCGAACTCGCATGGGCAGATCTACAGTTCTCGTCTCTCCCACAGCCAACGACTATGATCCGTTTGGACTTCGGTCTTCGGGAGTTCCGCACTTCTTAATACTCCTCTTCTCCGAAGTATTTCGTACCCGGAATCTTAGATCTAGCACCACATGCCTCTCTTGATCGATGACTAAGATTCACCCCTTACTCCGCTTTGGGCAACCTCTCTCTCCCCTCATCTCTTCTTCTAATCTCACGAATTGGTGATGTGTGCCCTTCTAGGTCGACGGTTGGGATCTCTTCGCTGCTTCGGACTTTGGCATTTTTCACCCTTCTACACCACAAATCTTCCGGTTTACGAATTTCTGAAAGAACTTATGGCTAACCATCGTGCAACTCTCCCAGATCTGATGATCTGGAACGATCTCGTTTCCTCCTGAAGGGATCTTGGTCATTAATTAGGAAAAAACCTCAAGGGGCTCCTCCCTTTCGAAAATCTCCCCCATTAACTCTTCGAAGATTGTCTCCCTCCGAAGCTTTAACTCTTTAAGGGGTTTTCTTCGACACTTAGTCAGATTTTGGATCTATACACGCCTTGTAACAGACCTTCACACACACTTCTGTGAGCAACCTCTCGAGCTACTCCTCTTGAGCTTCTGAGTCAAATATTATGTCAATGCACTCCTTGCAGATGATATGCACACTCTGGATACAAATTCCATGTTATCTCTCCTAAACTATGAGTCGAATCAGACTTTGTCAACGCACTCTTTGCGGACAATACACACTCCTTGTAGATTTTAACCTTGTAAAATATTTACTGCAGACAGATTTTCAGTAAAAGAAGAGAAAATATACGATGGAAAATACAAACATTACACATATATTTTTCCTCTGGAAACCCAAACCGGGAAAACCAACATATTCTATATTCATTCATTGTGATACATTGTTTACAATACAATATACATATACGAGCTGACGACATCCAGAACCCTAACCCAATGACTTGGATTAGTAAACAACCTTATTTCCTTAACTGGAAATAGAAAACCATCGACAAAGAAACCACATGCCAAAAAACCACCTAAATATGTGACACATTTCTCGAGGCAGAAAAATCGTGCAAAGAATATAACACATACCCAACATTCTCCCACTTGTTGTTTTCTTTGCATACATGGGGTTACAGGGTTACATAGTCAATAATACATGGCAGCAATGCCCATGGATCCTCTACACCAAGAGAAATTCTCGGTGCTCATAGATTTTATTAATGAATCTGCAACATCTTCAAAGTGTCCACCTTCAAATACTTTCTTTTCTTCAATCATGTCTCTCACAAAGTGATATTGAATATCAATATGCTTTGCCTTTGAATGATAAGTCGGGTTCTTCACCAGAAAAATTGCACTATGACTGTCAAAATCTCTCCTTACAACTTGTTGTACCAACCCAATACCTAAACATAATCTTTGTAACCATATTGCTTCCTTACTTGCATGAGTGGATGCCATGTATTCTGCTTCTGTAGTTGAAAGTGCCACTACAACCTGTATTTTGCTCATCCAACTTATTGCTCCTCCAAACATGTTAAACACATACCCACTTGTAGATCTCCTACGATCCAGATCTCCAGCCCAATCTGCATCCACAAAGCCATGTATATCCACCACTCTATCCAATCCCAGTCTTCCTTCGTAGCACAATCCACAACTAGTAGTGCCACGCAAATACCTGAAAACCCTTTTTACTGTTGTTCAATGCTCCTTCCCTGGTTTTGACATATACCTGCTCAAAACTCTCATTGCATGTGCAATGTCCGGTCTAGTACAAACCATTGCATACATCAAATTGCCAACTGCACTCACATATGGAACATGAGACAAGTCCTCCTCCTCCTCCTGTGTCTTGGGACATTGATCTGCATATAACTTTACCCCAATAGGAATAGGAACCTTGACTGGTTTACATTCCTGCATATTAAACCTATGTAATATTGTCTCGACATATTTTCTCTGATTTAACCAGAGTTTCCTCTTTTTCTGATCTCTTTTAATTTCCTTGCCCAAAATGAAATTGGAAGCACCGAGATCCTTCATGTCAAATTTAGAGTACAACTGAGTTTTCACATCCTAGATAATCTCCTTTTTGTTTCCTATCAGCAACATGTCACCCACATACAAGACCAAATATATCAAATGATCACCAAGTAATTTAAAATACATATAGTGATCCTCTTTGTTTATTGTGAAGCCAATTCCCAACATATAAGTATCAAATTTTTGATACCACATCCTTGGTGATTGTTTTAAACCATACATGGACTTTTTCAGCTTGCATACCAGCTCCTTCTTTCCCTTCACAGCATAACCTTTTGGTTGCTTCATATAGATTTTTTCTTTCAGATCCCCATGTAGGAATGTTGTCTTCACATCCATGTATTCTACTTCAAAATCAAATGCAACAACAACAAATAACATAAATCTTATAGAGGTTAACTTGGAGACAGGAAAAAAAATCTCACCAAAATCAATTCCCTCAACCTGGGAATTGCCCTTTGCTACTAATCGAGCTTTGTATTTCTCCACTTTTCCTTCTGCATTAAGCTTCTTTTTAAACACCCATTTGGTGCCAATAGGCTTTCTTCTAGTTGGAAACTCCACTAGATCCCAAGCCTCATTCTTATCCAAAGCTGCCATTTCTTCTTCGATGGCCCTTTTCCAGAGATTTCCATCCTCTGAATCCACTGCCTCCCTGACAATTCTAGGATCATGATCAGTAATAGACAAGGCAAAATTTGAAAACAAAAAAGATGGATTATACCTTTTTGATAGCCTTCTTTCTCGAATCGATCTCCTCAATACTAGAGTATGAGGATCTTCTTCTTCTTATTCCTGTTCTTCTGTAGAGTCTGATTCATCATCCTTTAAATCAAACTCTATTTTATTTGGTTCTTCCTTACATGGTAGGAGTTCCTGTTTAACAACATCCTTCATTTCTCTAAATACCACATCGCGGCTATACATTACTTTCTTAGTTTCGGGATTCCAAAGCTAATAACCTTTGAGACCATCTTTATATCCAATAAAGATACACTTTTCAACCTTCTTGTCTAGCTTACTCCTATTTTCCTTTGGAGCATGAACATATGCATCACAACCAAATACCTTGAGATGTGTGAGAGAAGGCTCCTTACCAATCAATACCTCTTGTGGATTCTTGTCATCCGACGTTGATGAGGGTGATCTGTTAACCACGTAACATGTAGTACCCACTGCCTCTGCCCAAAATTCGTGCCCTAACCCGGCACCACTGAGCATGCACCTTGCTTTTTCCATCAGCGTTTTATTCATCCTCTCTGCAACTCCATTCTGTTGAGGTGTATATGGAGTAGTCTTTTGCCTAGCTATACAACACTTCTTACATAATTCTTCAAATTCATTCCTGCAGAACTCTCCACCATTATCTGTCCTCAACACCTTAATTATTTTGTCTATTTGATTCTCAACAAGAGTCTTAAACTCTTTAAACATGTCAAAGACTTCAGATTTCTTCCTGAGGAAATATATCCAAGTATTCCTCGAGAAGTCATCTATAAATGAGACGTAGTACACAGATTTTCCCAATGATGGGACTGACATAAGTCCAAAAACATCAATGTGAACTAGCTATAAAATTATTTTTGCCCTCGTTGCACTAGAGGGGAATCTTACCCAATTTTGCTTCCCATATAGACAATGTTCACAGAAATCAAAATCCACGGAGCAGTTAGACATACCTTCAACCATACCTTTACCGTGTAGTGGTCGAAGACCCTTTTGTCCGATATGCCCCAGTCTTTGATGCCACAACATGACCTTTTCTCCAGAGAATGTAGGAGTTATTTCTTCTTAAACTCCAATATCAGGCACAATGGAACTATTACACCCATCACTAATAGTGCTTCCTTGCAGCTTATACAGAGTTCCAAACCGAACTCCCTTCAGCAGCACCATTTCTCCTCGGACCATCCTGGAGGTTTCCTTTTCAAATATTGTTTTTACTCCTGCATCGTCCATTTTACTTACAGAAATCAAATTTCTAGCCAAACCTGGGATGTGCAGAACACCAGGCAATGTTCTAATCCTTCCATCTATGATCCTCAACTTGACTTTTCCTCGTCCTATGATTTTGGTTGTCGAATCATCACCTTAGAAAACATTACCTCCATCATACCTTTCATATTCGCAGAACCAATCCCCGTGAGGAGTTATATGAAAGGATACACCAGAGTCAACCAACCATGCCTCGTGATCTACATTTGTGCTTGAAGAAGCCAAGTACACATCCCCTCCTTCCTTGGAGGTATTTTCTTCTGTAAAATGAGATTCTCCAGATACCTTCTTTTTCTCAACTTTGGATCTACATTGCTTCTTATAGTGCCTTTATTTTCCACATCTCCAACATACCTTTACAAAATTTCTGGGAGATTTAGATCTACCCTTAGACTTAGATCTCCCACTTGAGAACTTAGATCTATTTCTTTCCTGGGAACGTCTTCTTGAAAATAATGTGTCTATGCTCTGTCCTTCCATATTCTTCTTTCTCATCTCCTATGACAACAAGGATGAGACCACTTCATCAAACTTCAAGGAAGTTGTATTACTACCTATGGCCACAACGAGACTATCCTACGAGTCTAGTAAAGAACACAATAAACTGATACATTTATCTGCATCTGAAATTTTAATCTTGACAGATACTAATTGACTTACCACAATATTGAAGGAGTTCAAATGCTCTGCCACTGAGTCTCCATCTCTAATCCTCGGGTTATACAACTTCTTTCTCAGGAATATTTTATTTACGAGGGACTTAGACTGATACAACTTCCCCAACTTATCCCATAAATCCTTGGTTGTAGCTTCCTCTGACACATTCAGTAATATTGAATCTGAGAGACACAGTCGGATTGTGCTCTTTGCCTTCCGATCCAACTTTTTCCAGTCATCTGTTGAAGTTCCTGTAGGTGCAGTACCTGGATCTATCGCAATCCACTGATCTCCGTCCACCAACAAATCTTCCATCTTGAGCTTCCACAAGTCAAAACTTTTCCCATTAAACTTCTCGATCTCCATCTTCGAATTGCTTGCCATTTCTTTTCACCTGAAAAATCAATACCACAGATCCCCCACTGTAACAAGGCTCATCACAGTCCCGAGCCAAACCCTTGACCACAAAGGCATCCCCCTGAAGCCAACTAAGCTCTGATACCAAATGTAGATTTTAACCTTGTACAATATTTACTACAAACAAATTTTCAGTAAAAGAGCATAAAAGATACAATGGCAAATACAAACATTACATAGAGATTTTTCCCCTGGAAACCCAAACCGGGAAAACCAACATATTCTATATTCATTCATTGTGATACATTATTTATGATATAATATACATATAGGATTCAGCGACATCCAAAACCCTAACCCAATGACTTGGATTAGTCAACAACCCTAATTCCTTAACCAGAAATAGAAAACCATCAACAAAGAAACCATGTGTTGAAAAACCACCTAAATATGCACACCCCCCTTCTCTCCTCGGGGCTGCACAACCTCCCAGTTAAGGATCTTCAACTATCTGAGCTGGATTAGATCCTCTAGGCCTTGCTAGCCCCAAAATGAATTAAACAAAGGCCCTTTTATCACCTTAGGCACAGGTTATATGGAACATGCATGCCCCTTTCCTTGGCACTCAAAAATCTTGAAATTCCAGGCATTAGCTCCTTTATGATATCCCTTCTCCACATGCAACCTTGGCTATGACTTGAGGCTTAATCCCCTGAGCGCTTTGTAACTTCAGGTTTCAACATTCTTAGTAACAACTACACCCTTTTCGTCCGAACCCCGAATCACGAACTCGTCTTGGTAGATCTACGATTCTCGTCTCTCCCACAACCAACGACTATGATCCGTTCGGACTCCAGTCTTCAAGAGTTCCGCACGTCTTAATACTCCTCTTCTCTGAAGTATTCTGTACCCAGAATCTTAGATCCACTGCCACGTGCCTCTCTTGATCGTCGACTGTGATCCGCCCCTTACTCTACCTCGGGCGACCTCTCTCTCCCATCAGATCTTTTTCGAATCTAATGAACTAGTGATGTGTTCCCTTCCAGGTCGACAGTTGGGATCTCTTCGCAGCTTTAGACTTTGACGTTTTTCACCCTTCTACACCCCAAATCTTCTAGTTTACGAATTTCCAAAATAACTTATGGCTAACCACCATGCAACTCTCCTAGATTTGACGGTCTGGAACGATCCTGCTTCCTCCAGAAGGGATCTTGGTCATTAATTTGGAAAAAACCTCAAGGGGCTCCTCCCTTTCGAAGATTTCTCCCATTAACTCTTCAGAGCTTGTCTCCCTCCAAACCTTTAATTCTTTAAAGGGTTTTCTTCGACACTTTGTTAGATTTTGGATTTGTGCACGCCTTGGAACAAACCTTCACACACACTTCTGCGAGCAACCTCTCGAGCTTCTAAGTCAAAGATTTTTGTCGATGCACTCCTTGCGGACGATATGCACACTTTGCATACAAATTCCACATTATCTCTCCTGAACTCTGAGTCAAATCAGACTCTATCAATGCACTCCTTGTGGACAATACGCACTCCTTGCTTAAGCTCGTGGGAGAGAAACAAGTGAAACTTATCTAATGTTTCATAGATTCATACATTCAACAGTATAACTCATACATTCATGAAACACAAAATAACAAATAAGATTTAAGCAACAACAACACCACACATTTGGATCAATATCCCTATGTTATCTTCATTCAAATGTAAATGGCTACATCTTTAATAAAACAAAAATGACTAAAATTCAACAATTAAATCACATGAATCTCCTACTAATTTGCAGCTACCATCGTATCCAATAGCCTAATCTCCAACAGGCTCATCTGGGCATACAACACCTCTACTTATACTAGAGGACTCATAGGCTTCCCTCCGACTACTTATTTTCTCTAAGTAAAAAAAAAAATCTAACTCTTAAGCACCGTTACATTAAAGTCTAAAAGTGAAACTCCCAGATATCTTGTGATCGTTAAGCTTCCAAGCGTTTAGATCTTCTTCAGTTTTCAATCCATTCAAAACAACGATTTGTAGGAAACGTCAGTGTTTAAGATTCCAAAATGATTCAAAAGGTGCACTAGGGCGCTGAGTTGTCTCTCCACACGTGCTTTGCCGACGATGCTCCTGCATCACGACGGTATTGCTTGCCACATACCCCCTCATCCAACGATCCCATTTCAGTGGTCAACACTTGACGGGGAATGATTTGGGGCCACGTGTCGCTCCACGATGTGTTCCCGGTTAGTTGGGTAGTCGAGGTTGGGTCCTTTAGATCGATGGCTCAAAAGGATCCCAAAGGATCCAAGGATCGATGGTCCACGTCACTTCGGCAGTTCAACATTCGAGAGTTTTGTGTGTGTCTCCCGGCTTTCCCATTGGACCACACCGGATCTATCGCCACATGTACCTAGCATCTACGACTAGGATTTACTTTGGCTCGTAAAGCTTCGAGGGAAACTCGCGCATCTCTTAAATTGTTGAATACCCGAACTCTAGATAACTGTGGATTTGTGGATGCGTGTCCCTCCAGTTTCAATGGTCTGGATTAACTCCGCGACTCCGACGTTCGGGAGTTTTCGCATTAGTCTATTCCTATTCTCCCGAAGTAGCATTTCTCTTAAACACTTAATGCTTCCATTCCTAAATCTAATATAATGACTAAGAGTGATCTATGTTGAATCCCCAGATTGACGGCCCTCGTCGATTCACGACTTCGGCCTTCCACTATTTTCAAGGATTGTGGAATCACAAGTCCTGAAGTCTCGAAGCCGAAAGAGCTAGCTCCATTCGGACTAGCACATAGTTCCTAGGCCCTGGTCACATGTGTCCTTCGGGATAACTTAGGGGCTAAGCGCAAATCCATTTTTGCAATGAAGGGGTTAAGACCACGGGCACGAGCCCTCGGTCAGATGGATGGTTAGCCTGAAGGGAAACACCCATTCCCACTAAGGTAAACATCAAGGGATTGGCAGGACTTAGACATTTCAGTCGATCCTACCCCGACCCTCCTACGGATTCCCATCCCATGACTCTCTAGCAACTAGTTTGAGAAAAATTCAAAGAGCATGAAAACATAGCAGTTTGCAGAAGTAAAAGTACATATCTAGTATATGTTCAAAATACTGAAAGACTTAATCATAAACACAGACATTTCATCATCACATCCAATATATTACACAGAGTATGAAAATACTTATAAGAACTGGAAAATGCGAAGCAATTGTTGATAGGGGTGCATGTTTCCTCCCAACCATAGGCACAATCACTCTTGACGGATTTACTTTCAAGGGAAAGAAACAACAACAAGAACAATCGCAAAAGGGACAACAATTGTTTCTTTCGAATGAACAATGCTACCCGAAAAAAGGAACGACAATCGCAACAAAGGGAACAATAGTTGTTACGTTCGAATGAACAACGCTACTCGCAAAGGGAACAACAATCGCAACAAAGGGAATGACAGTTGTTACGTTCGAATGAACTGTAAGTTTTAAACCTGCAAAGTAAAGCAATGGATATAGATTCTTAAGAAAGACATAAATTAATCAATGGCTCATACACAGAGTACACAAAGATTTTATACCGGGAAAACCTTTCTTATATTCATTATCCCGAATTTCACCATTTGCCATACAATATATACAATGTTTTTAGGTGTGTGTGTGGGTGCGTCAGATGCAGTTGTCGTATCTGACACACCCACACACACACCCATGCAAAGAATATAACACATACCCAACGTGAACGACACTACCCGCAAAGGGAACAATAATCGCAACAAAGGGAACGACAGTTGTTACATTCGGATGAATGACAGTACCCGCAAAGGGAACAACAATCACGACAAAGGGAACGACAATTGTTACATTTGAATGAACGACATTGCCCGCAAAGGGAACAACAATCGCAACATAGGGAACGACAGTTGTTATGTTCGAGGAAGATGACGATGATGTTCAAATTTAACCATCTAATTACGTAATTGGATACCTCCAGCAGAAATGTTTGTTTTAGCGAATCTAGGATTGATTAGTCAACAACTAAATTCATTTAATTTTATAGGTAGGTTTATTCAATGATCGGAGGAATACAATATATTGGATGGTTTATGGTGTCATGCATTCATTTCTATTTACTACAGTCACAGTCATGCATCTTTTGAGTGCAGTGTCCGACTTTTGTTGCAAAACATGGCATATTTATCTCCTGTTATCAAAACAAGGTCTATATTCGATGGAATAGTGAAACAAGAGCAATTTGGAGTTTAAATGAGGAACATAAAAGAGTGTTAATTATGTTTCGTTACAGTAATATTTTACATCCTTTATAGTCTGTGTGCTCCAAATCTCTTTATAGTGAATTCCCTAGAAAGTAAAAAAAATTCAATAAAATCTTCAAAGAAAAATATATACAATATGTACAGTGTTGGAAAAACAACAATTTCATGGAGTTGAAGTTGTTGGGTTACCTTCCCAGCCAGCTAAAATTTGAACAGTAGGATCATTACTTACTTCTTGGCAAAATGATTCTTTTGAAAGTGGTTGATGGTAGATTTGTAGCCGATGTCCATTTACTAGAAAAGGAGAACCAGACTCGTCAATGGTAACTAAAGTGACAGTGTCATTATCATGGACTTCCTTGATTTCATACAGTCCCAACCACCTTGTCTTCAATTTCCCAGGAAAATCTTGAAAGTTGGAATCATAGAGAAGCGCCAAATCACCTTTCTAGAAGGATTTCTTCTTGATATGCTTGTCATGCCAGCTAGCTCTCTGTTGTTGAATAACAGTTGTGCACTGAACGGAAACCAAACATGCTTCATCTAACTCATTGAGTTCTTGTAAGTGTTGTGTGTGTGCTTCCGTAAGATCCAGTCCAATTTTCTGGGCCATTTCTAGAGTCTTGATCTCAAATTCAATTGGAAAGATAGGCTCTTTGCCAAAGACTAGGTGATAAGGAGAGTAGCAAGTAGTGTTACAACATGTTGTGTAATAGGCCCATAAGGCATTTGAGCTCGACTGCCCAATTTTGACGATTTGTTGAGACTATTTTTGTCAAGATTGCCTCCAAGACTTTATTGGTACTTTACACTTGTCCATTTGCCTGGGGGTGGTACGGGGAGGTAACCCTATGTTTAATGTGATAATTGCGTAGAGTGGCCGAGATTTTATGTGCTGTAAATTGTGACCCTCTATCTGTGATTACTTCCCTGGGTAATCCATAGCATCCAAATAGTTCAAAGAGAAATTTAATGACTGCTTCCTCAATTGCGTTTGGCAAGGCTACTGCTTCTACCCACTTGGTCATATAGTCTGTTGCAACTATTATATAAGCTTTTTGGTTTGATTTTGGATTAAAGGGGCCAACAAAATCCAGTGCCCATCTCTCGAAAGGTTCCATCACCACTTGTGGTTGTAGGAGAATTTCACCAGCTTGGCCTGGTTGACCCACCCTCTTACAGCTATCACAGGCCTGGACATACTTCTTTGCATCTTTGAATATTGAGGGACGATAATAGCCCATCTGTAAAACCTTATGCCCAGTTCTGCGGTCTACAAAATTTCCACGACAAGGCTCATCGTGACATGCCTCCAAGACATCGTGAATTTTATCGTCTCTGATACATCTTTGAATATGAAGATCAGACCCTGTGTGGAAAAGATATCCACCAATCTAGGTGAACCGTGCACTATGTTGAACAATTAATTTCCTCTCTCTTGATGACAGGTGTGCTGGGAATTTCTCAACTGCCAGAAAATTCACCACATCAGCGTACCAAGGTGTCTTAATAGTCACAGCGAACAAGTGTTCGTCTGGAAATTGGTCTTCAACTGTCAAAGAGTTATCTATTTTGGGTACACGAGACAAGAAATCTGCAACAAGATTTTCTCTTCCCGGCCGATCCTTAATGGTGATGTTGAATTCCTACAACAACAACAACCACCGAGTAACCTGTCCATTAGTAATTGGTTTGTTGGCTAAATATCTAATATCATAGTGATCAGTATGCGAAACCACTGGATAGCATGTTATATAGTGTGGAAATTTATTAATAACATGTATAATGGCTAAAAATTCTTTTTCTGTTACTGTGCAATTTAATTCGGCAAGAGTAAGATTTTTGCTAATAAAATAAATAACATAAGGTTTCTTGTCTTCTTCCTGTCTAAGGACAACGCCTATAGCGATATCCGATGCATCTGAAAATGTGACATCACACTTATCAGACCACTGAAATTCCACATTACCAGTTAAAGCATGTAAAGGTGCAACCATTCATGAAAAATTTCTATGAATCTGCAATAATATCCTGAACAACCAAGGAAACTACGTACCTCGGTCTGTGTATGAGGTGTAGGCAATTTAAGGATTACCTCTATTTTTGTTGGGTCTACCTTGATTCCATCTGCAGAAACATAGTGTCCTATTACCACACCTTCAGTCATCATCATATGACATTTATCATGACTCAAACATAGCCTGGTAGTGATGCATCATTCTAGTACCTTCTCCAGATTGCTTAAAGCTTGATCAAAATCAGTACCATTAGGGGTAAAATTGTCCATGTAAACTTCAAGTCCTTCATTAATTAAATCAGAAAATATGCTTAAAAAAACTCTCTGGAATGTAGCTGGAGCATTTCATAATCCAAAGGGCAATACTCGATATGCGAAGGTACCCCAAGGACATGTAAATGTAGCTTTATCTTGGTCTTCTAGAGCAATCTGAATCTGATTATAACCAATAAATCCATATAGGAAGAAGAAAAATTGCTTCCCTTCTAAAGTATCAAGGACCTGATCAATAAAAGGTAGGGGAAAATGGTCTTTCTAGGTATCTTTATTGAGTTCTTTGTAGTCTACACAGATTCACCACTTACCATTATTTTTATGGACAATGACCAGTGGGGAGACCCGCTGGCTATCTGAAATAGGATATATGAAATATGCATCCAATAGTTTTTGCAATTCTTCTTTGACAATGTCCCTGAGATGAGGGTTTAATCTTCGTTGGGGTTGTCAGATGGTTCGGGTATACTTTTCGATATAGATATGATGTGTACATAGTTGGGGATCAATGGCCTTCATGTCGGGATACTCCCAAGCAAAATCCTATTGGTATT
>SNQJ01S0015258.1:13607-77180 GCA_010110895.2 Picea sitchensis | reverse complement strand
TCTTAAGCAATACAGAAATTAATCAATGGCTCATACACAGAGTACACAAAGATTTTATACCGGAAACCCTCAACCGGGAAAACCTTTCTTATTTTCATTATATCGAATTTCACCATTTGCCATACAATATATACAATGTTTTTAGGTATTCCATAGATACCAAAACCCTAATCCGTTAATCCGGGATTAATTTACAAATCCACTAAAAATAGCAAAATCCGTTAAAAATAGCAAAAATCGCCCAAAAAAAAAATTCGGGGCGCTGCCCCGAACGCTGCGCATAACCAAGGGGGGACATACCTACCCCCCTAGGAAAGCGCCCGACGCACACGACAAAGCTCTAGGTAAAGGGATCATTAGACACAGTTGTCGTATATGATGCACCTACACACACACATGCAAAGAATATAACACATACCTAACACCTATAACAGTTGGGTTGTTATTGAAGTTGTTAATTACATCATCTTCTAGTTGGTTTTTGAGCCAAAGAGCTTCTTCTGGTGTGAGAGGAGGGTGTATGTTTTCTTCTAGATATCTAGGTGGTTGCAACTGTTGATGTATGATAGGTAGACTTAGTTTAGCTGGAGGATACAAGATAAGGTTCTTTATAGCACTTCCTCTAGCAATTGTCATGTTGCCTGTGTGACATCCTATGTATGCATCTATTGTTGCTTGCCACTGTTGTCCCAATATTAACGGGTGTCCATCTAGTCTACTTCTCGAGTTGATAACTAGGAAATCAGTTGGGTACTCCCAAGAGTCGACCGAGATTTCTATGTCTTGTAATGTGCCTATTGGTTTAACCACCGATCTATTATCCAGTTCTAACATAGTTGAATTAGGTTCGAAGGAGGTGATACTCATGACATTACAGGTCTCAGTGGTCAGAATATTGATGGCTTCCCCCAAATCCACCAGTGTACTTGGAAAAAAACAACCCTGTATCTGAACCGTTACCATGGGATTCTCTAGGTCTATGTATTTGACTAGCTCCTTCTTGCCTAGAATAAGATCAGACAAAGTTCCTACCACATGAACAATTGATGGATTCTTAGTTTTCCTTCTGGGCTTCTTCCCGCATAATTCTTTAATTGTTTTTGCATAAATATGAATATCTTGTAAAGCCTGTAGGAGTGGAATTTTAACACATAGATTCTTTAGTTCCCCGACGATATCAAAGTTGGGATATACGGTTGGTTTTGCTATCATTAGGCTCTCGAGAAACAGGGGAGGAGAAATTACGTCTTTATCAGTATTTTGTTGCTCGATTGTATTTCCCCGCTATTATGTTTCTTCTGTTATGACCACAGTCGATGGTTTTATTGTTGGTTGTCTATCATTCTCATTCTCCTGTTCTTGATGAATGTCACTTTTCTCAGGATAAATTACATGCCCTAATCTCAACCGAAGTTCGTTGCACCCTACAAAGTTTGTTTCACCCTCCAAATTCTCAACAATTTGCATGAGCTGGACTCGTCTGTTATTAGGATTCGGGTTGGGTTGAGCTGGTAGTTGAGGGCACATTTGAAGTCGGGGATTTTGGGGCAATTGAAGTGGAGCTTGTAAGTGGGTTGAGCTTGAGGAACCATTCCCATAGGTTGATTGGTCAATCCCATGGGGCGCTACCAGTTTTGAGTCCAATTTGGGGCTTGGGTAGTTGTGCTAGTCCACTGGGAAGGATAGGGGCTATTATTTGAATTATGCCAGAATGGGGTAGAGTATTGCAAGTTAGGCCAAGTAGGATTGGCAACTGGTTGATTTGGCCAGGGTGCAGTAGGATATTGTTGGGACTGTTAGGTGGGGTTGGCAAATGGTTGGCCTTGCAATGTGTTTCTAGGATTATGCTGTTGATTATATTGTCAAGAAAAGAAAGAATAAGAATCTTGTAACGTATCTGGGGGGTGATCCTACCACTAGCGACGTTGAGCCATCAGATATATCGGTTATGTTTCCTCTTGTGCTTCTTTAAAGACAAATTTTAGTCCTGGTAGTGATGGACATTGCTCTGTCGCATGGTCTTTGGCACAGATAGCGCAGGTTCAAACCATGTCCAAGGGACACTCACTTGAACCATGTTTCCTCCTGCACCATGGGAAAAATATAGCCAACGACTGTTTTTCTTCCGCTTGTTTCTGTTTAACCTGCAGAACATCCAATTGTGTAGTCAGAGTACCCAAAATGTCCATTTTAAAATTTTCTAAAAGATTACCAATTTTTGCTCAGGTGACACTCTCACTAGTAATGTTGCTACTTCTGGTGATGGGGGCTCGTATTCTCGATCTACTTCGTGTGCTACCACGCGAACACCTGATACACAATTGGACAATTTTGTCATACGTTTCTTGATAAATATCACCTTTTCCCATCAAATTTAACGTCTCTGCCCATTCATCCTTCACACCTTTTATTAGAGTGGCTTTAAGTACCTCACCTGGTATTTTATCGTAAGGTGATCTCTGCAGGTTATATTGAAATCTTTCAACATATTCTTCTAGTGTTTCATTTTCTTTTGCAACCATTTTGAAGATTTCATCCTTTAAATCCCTGGTTCTACTGTAGTCTTGATATTTCGTAAGGAAGGCTTGTTTCATTTCATCCCATGAATTTATAGTTCCTCCCCCTAGTACCATAAACCATCGTAAAGATGCTCCTTTCAAAGTGGAAGGAAATAGCTTTAGTTTCTAGGGTTCAGGGGTATAGTCATAGCCTCTACACAAGACATCAAACTCGAATAAGAACACGAGAAGGTCCTTTGAAATCAATCCATTGAAGATTGGACGATTATGTAGTGGAATGGCTTTCATTAGGGCATTAGCAACCGAATCAACTATAGGATATTCCAAAGTGGAAGTCTGGGGTCGCGGCTGATTTTGCTATGCCATTTGGTCGAAAATTGTCAATAATATTCAGGGATTTCTTGGTTTGGGTGTTCTATTCGGGGTGGTTGATTACTTGGCCCCTTAGGAGATTTGATCACGCTACTTGTGTCTGGGATTTCAAGTGTTCCTTCTCCTGCCAGAATCACAGGAGATCCAGGTTTAGGTGGTTGTGGGTTTGCTTCAACAATTCCACTGGTCTCCCCTTCCCCTTCTCTCAAAGTACAAGAATTTCCCTCGCCTAAAGGACTGAAAAGTGGAGTGTGTGTATTTTGAAAACTTTGTTCAATTCCTTCAGTTCCGTTATGAACCTCAGCATGAGCTGCAGTTAGTGAATTTTTTGCTTGAGGGACTTGGGTAGAACCTTTTCGAGGTCCAACTGAGGCTTGAGATTCAACTTTTCATATAATTTCGTCTATAAAAGTGTTCCTTCCAGGGGGCACCGGGCCCTGGGATTTTTTAGTTTTTGGTAAGGGTTTTTGTTTTTCAGGTTCTTTCTTCTTAGTCATAAACACCGATACAAATTCTATGCATTAGATGAAGGTAGGCGTTGGCACAAGCATTTTACTTGTTGCCTGTGTAGGTTTTTACCTTCCGTTTTCAATACCTCATCCTTTCAGAGATGCAACCTATACTATCTTTGACATTCTCCCCGGCAACGATGCCAAAATGTTGGGCTCTAAAGATGTCCTAAAAACAACCTTAGTCTGACATTAATTTTATCAACCGAGGATTCGTCTTTTCTCTCAAGATTGTCAGCAAAGTCTATGCAGATAGTCGTAGAGGTTTAAATCGTGTAGATAGTTCGATTACAACAAATCAAGTTCTTCGTGCATTAACTAAAAACTCAGAAACTAATAATTCAATCAACAGAAATATATTCTGAGCAATAACATACCATGAATCAAAACATCAACCAAATATTAAATTCATTCATCTACCCAAGAAACAACAATTTAGTCTACAAAAACACTTATTGAATCAATCTCTCAATGATTAATTAATCTATTGGAAATGAACAACGATCTACTGAATATTTAAGAAGGAACAAAAAATGCAAATTAAACGAAAGGAACAACAAATCCGAAATTAATGAAAGGAACAACAAATGCAAATTTAAATGAAAGGAATTCACAAGCGATAAATTAACAACAAATGGAAATGGAACAACAATCGATAATCTCTGAATAGAACATCTATTCTCTGCGAATGGAACAACACGACCAATTCATAAAAGAATCAACACATTAACGAGTCTATTCTAACTGTTGAAGGGAATATCAAATCACAGAATTATAATAGAATTGATAAGTTTACAGATAAGACAATAGCTCATGTTGATTTGGCCCACGGTCTTCAGAAGATACTGTTAAGAAAACTCAGTATGCGGAGGTAATCAAAACGCTTGAAGCTTCCATTAATTCCATAATTGATAAGTCATTTACAATGGGATTGTTGTACAGAGTGTCAACAATTAAGAGATCTGAATTCTGGTATCTCTCTATCGTTCACTATTCTTTATATATTACAATGAGATAAGTAAATTAAGTTATCCTGAGGATTGAGAGATCCTCGGGATTTCTTTTTATATTTATGAAGATTGCAAGATAAAAAGTCAATCTTCCTTTGAACCGTTTTGTGCTTGATTTCTTCGATCTTCAATGGTCTGTGCATCTTCGTGATCTTCTTAATTATCTCTAGTTAACATCAATTGTCCATTTCTACATAAAATCAAAACAATTCAAACCAAAGTTTAGAAAATATCTAATATCATTCAATATTATTTCCTAAGAGCTTTTTAACCATTTTCTTCCCTAATTACTTCAAACTAATAGAAAAGTTAACAAAGAATATATCACAAACCAAAGAAACAAGGAGAATATTTATACCTTTTTCTCACCCCAACAATGATTACAAACCACAAATTTCACAAAAATTTTAATAATCGTTGAATAACAATAATGTTTTTTATGGCAATGGTAATATTTAATTAATAGAACAATACAGATAATTTTAAACAACAAAGACCATCTAGAACCAATGAAGTAAATGATAACTATATCTCTGAACACCCATGGTGTTATATGAATAGAGGGACGTTTTAGTTAAAGTATTAACTCTGTAAAGAACTATGATGGTATGCAACAAAGCAATAATACAATAAAATGCAAGAATAATAAAACCACAATAAAATGCAAGAACAATAAAACCATTATATGCCCACTTAACAACAGAGCAAAGCTATGCATTCCTATAAGAAAACTATGATAGTATTGTAAGGATACATATGGTGAAAATGACATTGGATTAGAAAGAATATTACATCTACATTGCACATATCAAAAGGTTGACACATATGTAATATCACTTTTATTTGTAGCAACGGTCTCGTATATTCATTGTCCTTCATAGTATACTCACATGTAGTTCTACATAAAATATTTATGTAGTATTGTTGGAAGAAAAATAACCCTAAATTTCAACAATAAACCTTTAGTGATATGGGTGAATGATTACATGTAGAGATTTTTAGTATAACCACATTTAGAGCAATCTTCTAATCAAACCAATGAATCAATAAGGAAAGAGAACCTCACATCAACTAGTTGAACCAACAAGCTAACATGGCTGCTTGAGTGGGTTAACAGAGGATCGAATTTTTGAATTAGGGGAGCTTTAGGAGCGGAGAGAATATGCTCCAGGCATAGGTTTGGATTGAGCATTTGGTTATAAAATTAATACTTTGATTATAAAATTATTTTTTTGAGTTGTGTTTTTTTTGTTGTAAAGTTCACATGCAAAATTCTATTGTATTTTTAAAATATCATACATTCCAAAAACCCTTGTTGTTGGCCTACCACTCGGGAAACCAGACCAACATCATAGGTAAATGCCATCCGACCAAATATATCTTTTATGAAATATCCAAAAATTCTTAAAAACTAGTGTTCCGTTGAAAATACCATGGCTATAACTACTAAAAACTATCATTTAAAACAAATAAAGGCTACTAGGGAACCCACTTCATGGGGCCAAGGGCCCCTCGCCAGAGGTTTGAGGATTTGTCGGTTGAGCTTCAATGTGCCCCGGATGCTAATGATGAGATTCTTGAGGGAGGCGAGCAAGTATCTCTCAAACCATCAAGTGTATCTCTCAAACCATCAAGTGGAGGCCATCGAGTTGGAGTTGGACCATGTTTTGAGCATCTTCCCTAGTTTCTAGCATTTGTCCTGGTAGAGTCTTGATTTGCCAGTAGGGTTTGATTGTCCTCGAATATCGAGTGCTCCTACCCCTGGTGTGTCCAACATCTAGGACCCAATGGATAGTGGTCTCAGTTATTTTTGTATTTGTAGTCATCTCTTGTTCCTCACTAATTGTCTTCCGCTTTATCCAGATTTCTCTGGAATCGTTGATTGTTATTTGAAATGTATTTCATGGAGGTGTTAAAGGCCTCATATTGGATGCGATATTCTAGTAACCCATCATGTTGTCGCCTCGAAGTGGAAGCTCTAGGGAGTCCCAAGCCATGCCTATAATCAAGAGGATATCCATGCCTAGGGGCCATGGTATCTCTTATGAGGGCCCGAATTGTAGGGTGGTACTAGATTGAGAGAGGATTTCCAATAGGTCTCTCACTACCGATAGAGGGGGACTGAAAGTCCTGAGCCAAGATCTCGAGCTGCAAAGCAGGCATCAACATTTCACTAAGTGTTGCATTCCTTCTTTGAGCAGAGGGGCTCATCATTAGGGAGGATATCATAGAGACAGGAGTGAGTATGGGGGTCCGGAGGACGCCCCATAACTCTCATTTATTTTGTTTCTCCTTTCGCCTAGCTGCCCTTACCTCAAGCTTCCTCTCGTATATGTCGCCTCGTGGGAGATCCATCGTTCTATGTTTTCTTCTCCCTTGGAAGTAGTCACCTTCATTAACTGCCTTAAATGCGGATGTTGGATGCCGACGCGAGAGGCCCGCCTTCCTTTTCTAGTTGGCAATCGAGTGTCATTGACCCCTTCCACTTGGTTCTGATTCTTATCCTTTTGGGTGAGTTGGTGAGAGGTCTCGAGCTTGTCCATCTGGATCCCTCCCCTTGGTATCTTGAAAATATTCCCTTGCGTTAAATGTTGTCGAGTGCTTCCCATGGCGCGGTCTTGTTGACTAACGTCCTTGTGGATAGTTGGAAGTCGTTTGTCGTCTGATTGCCGGAGTGCCTGTTGGATGTCAAGTTGGTCGCATGCAGGAGGGGAGGTTTGATTTTCAATGTCATTTACAACCCCCCTCTAGTATCGGGGATCCCCCCTCCATCTTCATTATTCCTTAGCTCTCCTTCCGAGAGGGGGTGCGCCTCTCTTACTGGTCGAAGCCCCGTGGCGCCTTCCCCACCTTTTCCTGTATTGGTTTCATGGGGTGAAGTTTGTCTTTTTTTCCTAGTCTGAGAGTCACGTAGGTGGCAGGTGCTGATATGGATACAAGGCATGTCACATCTGTCATCCTGGCACTTGACCACTTGTAAATTCAAGTGTTTCCTTGCCAAAGTTGGGCTTCCACCCAGTGTATCCTTCTCTTGATCCATCCTTGCCTCGGGGGCGATTTTGATGTTGTTTATCCTTCTGGATACCTGTGAGGTTTTTCGCTCTCTTGGCCGATTCCCTTGCTCGTGATCCTAGGTGGAAAGGTCATGTCTTGCGATTATGGTGCAGGCTTAGGAAAAACCATCAACCTCTGAGGGGTTCCAGGGCTTGCCCTACGAATCCTCCTTGATCCTTAAGTTTTCATTTGCTAACCGGTATGTCAGTTTGTTAGTTGAGTGCTTCAGATGTATGGGTATGATCACTAGAATGGAGGCCAACGCTTGTTGAATGGCTTCCAGACTACCCTCTAGATGCCCACTTTTTTTTTATTTTCGATGTTGGGGAGCCATGTTGCAAGCTTTTGAACATATTGATTATGATCTAGGAATCACCTTCTATGATTAGCTCGTCATATCCCTGGGTTGCGACTATGCGGAGACCTTCTTCTAGTGCTTTCCACGATGTTATTGGTGTTTATCCCCATCTTACCCCCAAATGTTCTCAAGATGTTGCCTTTGTTGTTTTTAAAGACTTTGCCATACCCCGCCTGACCCAGATTTCCTTTTGAGGCCCCATCGAAGTTCATCTTGACAAACCTTTATGTAGGAGGATTCCATTCATATGTCGAAGCTAGAGGGGTCATTGTTGGACGCTTCCTGAGGGAAGCAATGCTGGCTCTAAGGTTGAGGTTTCTTAGTACCTCTAGGAAACCCTCTATGATGTTGTTGTTTATTTCTCCAGTCCATCCATGGTGAGGGAGCCATTTCCTCTAGCAACTGAGGTTTGTTTCTTCTGTCCATTATTGCGCAACCCTTGACTTATTCTGGGATGTGATTCTAGCTTGCAGTATGAAAAGAGATGGTTGGTCTTCCAGTCTAGGGAGTCATTGCCAAGCGGCCTCCCAAAAAAGAGCATCCTTGTCATTGTTGATTTCCCAGAAGCAATTTTCTTGAACTAAGTGGCGGTTATGCCATGATAGGTTCCAGAGGCACGAACCCGAAGGGGCATTATTCATTCTGATGATCTGCTCGGTTTGCTAATTTTGGGTGTATTTAGTTTTCCAGAGACTGGCCCATTGAGATTGGGGATTAGTTAGCCAACACCACCATATCTTAGCCCCCATGGTTTGGCTGAGAGTTTATAGATCCCTCAATCCCAGACCTTCTTTCAGTTTTGGAAGACAAATTGTTTCCCATGCCACTAATGACCATTTGTTTTTGTTTTTCGAGCTACCCCATAATAATTCTCTCTGCAGATTTTGTATCGCTCTGAGAATATATTTTGGATCTGCTATGATTGAGAGATGATAGATGGGCATTGCTTGAAGGACCAACTTGACGAGGATGAGTCTGCTAGCTATATTGAGTGGACAAAAGGACCAATTGCCCAGTTTTTTTGCCATATTTTCCAAGAGGTCCTCCCAAACTTTTTTCTTTAAGGAGTTCTATGTTAGGGGAACTCCCAGGTATTTTGATGGAAGCTTGCTTAGTTGGAACCCTAAGAGACCTGTTAGATGACATTGGAACAGTTGAGGGGTGTTGAAAAAGAAGATGTTGGACTTCTCTTCGTTGACACACCCAACTTCCTTTGCTAGTTGGCAATCGAGTGTCATTGACCCATTCCACTTGGTTTTGATTCTTGTCCTTTCGGGTGAGCTGGCAAGAGGTCTCGAGCTTGTCCATCTGGATCTCTCCCCCTGGTATCTTGAAAATATTCCCCTGCGTTAATTGTTGTCGAGTGCTTCCCATGGCGCAGTCTTGTTGACTAACATCCTTATGGGTAGTTGGAAGTCATTCGTCGTTAAATTGCCAGAGTGCCCATTGGATGTCAAGTTGGTCGCATGCAGGAGGGGAGGTATGATTTACGATGTCATTTACAACCCCCCTATAGTATCTGGGATCCCCCATCCATCTTCATTATTCCTCATCTTTCCTTCTAAGAGGGGGTGCACCTCTCTTGCTGGTAGAAGCCCCATGGCGCCTTCCCCACCTTTTCCTGTTTTGGTTTCTGTTATCACTCCAGGAAACTCTCCTAGGCTGTATCTCAGAGATGCCTAGTAACTTAACCTTTTTTGTTATTATTTTCTCAATAATGGGTGTGGGTTTGGATCAAGATGAATATCTAAATCACTGGATTGTATCTTCAAGACAGTCTAACTATATTCTTGCAGTACAAGGCCTTCAAGAGCTATTATCAAATAGGTTTGTAGATAAAATGGATAAGAAAACCAATCTATTAACCATAACATACATAACAATATATATGATGGGTCAACCAACTAGCAAAGGATGCTTATGATTCTTGCTTAACAATCAAAAGTAAGATGACAGATACCATGGGACCATTAAACATAGACAAAGGAATGAATTCAAGTCATAAGCATAGAAAAAGATAAAAGAGAGTCTGACAATAACAGTGAAAGAAGCTTGCAGGCTTAATATATTAAAGAAAGTGTCTTTATCATAATAACAATGGATTACAAAACTCAAAATCGAACCCTCTGTTCATCAAATGTTTTGGGCTTTATATCCCTTTACAAACAGTTTCAAGATCCTAGATTACTCGATCGAATTTTTCCTAAAATAGAAAATCAATAACTGGCCCAAGAAAGTAGGCAACGATCCTATAAACTAGGTCAATTCAAATTCTCAAATGATCTTTATATTCTTCATATTCTTTGGCAGGTGTAGTGAGCCTTCCGAGGCTGTTGGATCTCATGTGATACGAGAGGAGTCGAACACGACACCTGTTGACAGTCAAACCGCTTCATATCCTTGAAAATAGCTAACCATTTTTACCTTTATGTCTTGTAGAGCACCTCCAAAACCAAAACAAACTCTTGATAAGGATGTCATTAATTATATTCCATCAATTGGAACCATTTCTGAGGTTTTTGGACAAGGAAAACTTGGACCTGTGCAAAAATATTGACTTTTTGCCTTATCAGTACTTTCGGTAGCTAGAGTAGACAGAATTCGGACCAATTAACTACCGAAATCTCTGCTTTCGGTGACTAATGAACAATCGATATGTTCACCTAAGTCACCGAAACCTGAGATTAGTGAAATTATCAAAATTTCAAAAATACCTTTTGTCTTAGCTCAAAAACGCCTTAGGACTGATCTTTTTAGGCTTCTGTATCTTGCTCAAAGCTTGTAGGGTTATTGGTTGCCTCTGGTTCATTGCACTGAACTGCCACCTCTGCTAGGGTCTCAAGAGAAGCATGTGTCTGAGCCTGGTGTTTTGAAGATACAACTTGTTTCCTCAAAGCCCTGACCTTTTTCTTCAAGCCCTGAGCTACTCTCCATAAGCTGTTGTAGTCTTTTACAATCTTGTCCTTATTTTTCTTTTCCTTTATGCTTTCATGAGCTAATATTTCCAAAGATGAGTTGCTTTCTGCAAAGTTCTTCGACAGGGTTTCAAACCTGGTTTTAAATACCCTTTCTAGCACTTCTTACTCGACTAACTTCTTCTTAAGCTTCTTGATTTCCTTTGATTTACTCTGCTTCACTTGTTTGCTAGATGAGGCATCTACAATTTGTGGTCCTTGTTCTTCTTGAGGAGTAGGTGATGGAAGGTCTTCATAACTTGTTGTGTATATATCTACAAAAACAGATTTTGCACGTCCTGTGGTAACCGCATCCTCGTGCCTTGTTTCAATTTGGTGCTCTTCATCCTCCGAGTTTGTGTAAGGAAGATTAAGAATGTTTTTGTTCACTGGGGATTCTTTGGCCTTTTCTTTTTCACTGTTGAAATTTAATTTCTTCTTAGTTTTGTCAAGCTTAGGGGAAGGAGAGGGCTGATTAACTGGAGCTGGAGAGATAGTTCTCCTCCTCCTCTTTCCACTTCTGGGAGTAGAAGACTTCTTGGAATGAGGACTCTTTTTACCCTCTGGCTGAACCTCAGTCTAGAAATCATTCCAGAACAATAAGTAATTCCACTCTTTGCCTCTTCTTTGCAACAGCTCACAAACCAAAAGTTTGATCACACTGTGGTGGGATAACCTACCTGCAACTTGATTAGGCTTGGCCTTAACTTGATGAGCCATTTTGGATAAACTTTTGTGGAGAAAATAGGGCAGATTGAGTGGGTTTCTACCAGTCAAATGATTTATGAGTTTAAAATGGTAAATCATCACTCTGTTGTATCGCCCTTCACAAGTTACATAAACCATTATGGCTTTTAATAACTGTTGCCATTTCTCTTCAAGGAAAGACACATGAATGCCTTTCTTCCATATCAAACCCCTGTGTTTTGGTTTCAAATAAGACCTGAATTCAACATTCTTAGTGACAATAGTTTTAAACCATTTTTCTCCATTCATGGGAAGCTCTGTCACTTCAGCTATAAGGGATTCATCTATCTCAAATTCATCTCGGCCTATGATTTCTTTCTTTCCATCGAAATTGAGGGCAAAGGCCTCTGCCACCTGCTGATGAGAACTTTGTAATTTTTGCAAAAATTATAACACTCTGCATCCCTGAACATTTGACATACCTTCGGGTGTGATTCCAGGTAACTGATGTCGTCGAGCTGTTTCCTCAGGGTTGACGCTCCTTTCTTCATTTACCACAATGTTTCCGCACACCTGTGATCAAAGGGATGGATTTCGGGGGAGAGTTACATAGTGTAGAATTAGGGAGAGTCGGATCGGTTGTGATAGAAATGAGAAAATTGAGGTGAGCTTTAGAACGTGGCACTGATTACAAGGGATGCGCCAGAACGGTTGGTGATTTGCAGTAGTCATGGTCGATAACTATAATGATGGAGGGTACGTAAGCATATGGCTTGATGATACAACGATCTGAAAAGATTCACTTATATCATACAGAGATCATCTCCCGGTCATGAATGATTCGTTCTCTTGTCTTTTCGACGGCTTATTGCAATTATAAAACTTTGAACCCAATGGTTGAAATGTGTGAAAGGATGTGTTGACTCTTTCCCCGCTTTTGCGATTTCGGTGGCTGAAATAGCCCTAAATTCCTTTTTTTAAGCTACTGAAAGCTAAGGCTCTCGGTGGCTAATGAACAATCGAAATGTTCGCCTAAGCCACCGAAACCTGATATTTGAATTAGATCAAACAAAGACTAAACATAAGTTTATTTAAACTTTATTACATGCGTAAAGCTTTGAGAAATGAGCTTTTAAAAAAATTTAAAAAATATTTTTTTTAAAAGACATCCTATCACCTAAAATGAAAAATCTCAATTGATTTATTTGAGGAGATAACGGTTTCATGGGGTGGAGTTTGTCTTTTTTTCCTAGTCTGAGAGTCACGTAGGTGGCAGGTGCTGATGTGGATACGAGGCATGTCACATCTGTCATCCTGGCACTCGACCGCTTGTAAAGTCAAGTCCTGCCTTGCCAAAGTTGGGCTTCCGCCTAGTGTATCCTTCTCTTGATCCCTCTTTGCCTCGGGGGCGATTTTGATGTTGTTTCTGCTTATGGATACCTGTGAGGCTTTTCCCTCGATTGGTCGGTTCCCTTGCTCGTGATCCTAGGTGGAAAGGTCATGTCTTGCGATTATGGTGCAGGCTTAGGCAAAACTATCAACTTCTGAGGGGTTCCAGGGCTTGCCCCACGAATCCTCCTTGATCCTTAGGCTTTCATTTGCTAACCAGTATGTCAGCTTGTTAGTTGAGTGCTTCAGATGTATGGGTATGATCACTGGCATGGAGGCCAACGCTTGTTGAATGGATTCCAAACTACCCTCCAGACGTGCTTCAGATGTATGGGTATGATCACTGGCATGGAGGCCAACGCTTGTTGAATGGATTCCAAACTACCCTCCAGACGCCAATTTTTTTTTGTTTTCGATGTCGGGGAGCCATGTTGCAAGCTTTTGAACATATGATTATGATCTAGGAATCACCTTCTATGATTAGCTTGTCATATCCCTGGGTTGCAACTACGCAAAGACCTTCTTCTAGTGCTTTCCACGATGTTATTGGTGTTTATCCCCATCTTACCCCTAAATGTTCTCAAGATGTTGCCTTTGTTGTTTCTGAAGACTCTGCCATAACCTGCCTGAACCGGATTTCCTTTTGAGGCACCGTCGAAGTTCATCCTTACAAACCTTTATGCGGGA
Organism: Picea sitchensis; assembly: GCA_010110895.2. Taxonomy (NCBI): domain Eukaryota; kingdom Viridiplantae; phylum Streptophyta; class Pinopsida; order Pinales; family Pinaceae; genus Picea; species Picea sitchensis. Next base: position 63,641 of record SNQJ01S0015258.1, on the reverse strand, counting down.
GGATTCCATTCATATGTCGAAGCTAGAGGGGTCATTGTTGGACGCTTCCTGAGGGAAGCAATGCTTGCTCTAAGGTTGAGGTTGCTTAGTACCTCTAGGAAACCCTCTATGATGTTGTTGTTTATTTCTCCAGTCCATCCATGGTGAGGGAGCCATTTCCTCTAGAAACTGGGGTTTGTTTCTTCTGTCCATTATTGTGCAATCCTGGACTTATTCTGGGATGTGATTCTAGCTTGCAGTATGAGAAGAGATGGTTGGTCTGCTAGTCTAGGGAGCCATTGCCAAGCGTCCTCCCAAAAAAGAGCATCCTTGTCATTGTTGATTTCCCATAAGCAATTTTCTTGAACTAAGTGGCGGTTATGCCATGCTAGGTTCCAGAGGCGCGAACCCGAAGGGGCATTATTCATTCTGATGATCTGCCTAGTTTGCTGATTTTTGGTGTATTTAGTTTTCCAGAGACTGGCCCATTGAGATTGGGGATTAGTTAGCCAACGCCACCATATCTTAGCCCCCAGAGTTTGGCTGACAGTTTATAGATCCCTCAATCCCAGACCTGCTTTTAGTTTTGGAAGACAAATTGTTTCCCAGGCCACTAATGCCCATTTGTTTTTGTTTTTCGAGCTGCCCCATAATAATTCTCTCTGTAGATTTCATATCGCTCTGAGAATATATTTTTGAGCTGCTATGATTGAGAGACAGTAGATGGAAATTTCTTTAAGGACCAAATTGATGAGGTTGAGTCCGCTAGCTATATTGAGTGGACGAAAGGACCAATTGCCCAATTTTTTTGCCATATTTTCCAGGAAGTCCTCCCAAACTTTTTTCTTCAAGGAGTTCTCTGTTAGGGGAACTCCTAGGTATTTTGATGGAAGCTTGCTTAGTTTGAACCCTAAGAGACCTGTTAGATGACATTGGATCAGTTGAGGGGTGTTGAAAAAGAAGATTTTGGACTTCTCTTCGTTGACACACCCGCCTTCCTTTGCTAGTTGGTGATCGAGTGTCATTGACCCATTCCACTTGGTTCTGATTCTTGTGCTTTCGAGTGAGCTGGCAAGAGGTCTCGAGCTTGTCCATCTGGATCCCTTCCCCTGGTATCTCGAAAATATTCCCTTGCGTTAAATGTTGTCGAGTGCTTCCCATGGTGTGGTCTTGTTGACTAACGTCCTTGTGGGTAGTTGGAAGTCGTTCGTCGTCTGATGCCAGAGTGCCCATTGGATGTCAAGTTGGTTGCATGTAGGAGGGGAGGTCTAATTTGCAATGTCATTTACAACCCCCCTCTAGTATTAGGGATCCCCCCTCCATTTTCATTATTCCTCAGCTCTCCTTCTGAGAGGGGGTGCGCCTCTCTTGCCGATAGAAGCCTCGTGACGCCTTCCCCACCTTTTCTTGTTTTGGTTTCATGGGGTGAAGTCTGTCTTTTTTTCCTAGTTTGAGAGTCACGTAGGTGGCAGGTGTTGATGTTGATACGAGGCATGTCACATCTGTCATCCTGGCGCTTGACCACTTGTAAAGTCAAGTCTTGCCTTGCTAAAGTTGGGCTTCCACCCAATGTATCCTTCTCTTGATCCCTCCTTGCCTTGGGGGCGATTTTGATGTTGTTTCTCCTTCTGGATACCTGTGAGGCTTTTCGCTCTCTTGGCTAGTTCCCTTGCTCATGATCCTAGGTGGAAAGGTCATGTCTTGCGATTGTGGTGCAGGCTTAGGCGAAACCATCAACCTCTGAGGGGTTCCAAGGCTTGCCCCACGAATCCTCCTTGATCCTTAGGCTTTCATTTGCTAACCGATATGTCATCTTGTTAGTTGAGTGCTTCAGATGTATGGGTATGATCATTGGCATGGAGGCCAATGCTTGTTGAATGGCTTCTAGACTACTCTCCAGACACCAACTTTTTTTTATTTTCGATGTCGGGGAGCCATGTTGCAAGCTTTTGAACATATTGATTATGATCTAGGAATCACCTTCTATGATTAGCTTGTGATATCCCTGGGTTGGGACTACGCAGAGACCTTCTTCCAATGCTTTCCATGACGTTATTTGTGTTTATCCCCATCTTACCCCCAAATGTTCTCAAGATGTTGCTTTTGTTGTTTCTGAAGTCTCCGCCATACCCTGCCTGACCTGTATTTCCTTTTTAGGCCCCATCGAAGTTCATCTTGACAAACCTTTATGCGGGAGAATTCCATTCATATGTCGAAGCTAGAGGGGTCATTGTTGGACGCTTCCCGAGGGAAGCAATGCTAGCTCTAAGTTTGAGGTTGCTTATTACCTCTAGGAAACCCTCTATGATGTTGTTGTTTATTTCTCTAGTCCATCTATGGTGAGGGAGCCATTTCCTCTAGCAATTGGGGTTTGTTTCTTCTATCCATTATTGCGCAACCCTAGACTCATTCTGGGATATGATTCTAGCTTGCAGTATGAGAAGAGATCGTTGGTCTGCCAGTCTAGGGAGTCGTTGCCAAGCGTCCTCCCAAAAAAGAGCATCCTTGTCACTGTTGATTTTCGAGAAGCAAATTTCTTGAACTAAGTGGCAGTTGTGCCATGCTAGGTTCCAGAGGCGTGAACCTGAAGGGGCATTATTCATTCTGATGATCTGCCTGGTTTGCTGATTTTGGGTGTATTTAGTTATCCAGAGACTGGCCCATCGAGATTGGAGATTAGTTAGCCAATGCCACCATATCTTATCCCCCAGGGTTTGACTGAGAGTTTATAGATCCCTCAATCCCATACCTCCTTTCAGTTTTGGAAGACAAATTGTTTCCCATGCCACTAATGCCCATTTGTTTTTGTTTTTCGAGCTGCCCCATAATAATTCTCTCTGTAGATTTCTTATCGCTCTGAGAATATATTTTGGAGCTGCTATGATTGAGAGACGATAGATGGGAATTTCTTGAAGGAATGACTTGATGAGGATGAGTCTGCTAGCTATATTGAGTGGACGAAAGGACTAATTGCCTAGTTTTTTTGCCATATTTTTGAAGAGGTCCTCCCAAACTTTTTTCTTTAAGGAGTTCTATGTTAGGGGAACTCCCAGGTATTTTGATGGAAGCTTGCTTAGTTGGAACCCTAAGAGACCTGTTAGATGACATTGGATCAGTTGAGGGGTGTTGAAAAAGAATATGTTGGACTTCTCTTCATTGACACGCATCCCTGAGGCTTATAAGAAGTCGTGGAGGACTTGCTTAATTGTGAGGGCTTCCTTCAAAGTTGGAGTATCCATTAACATTGTGTCTTCCACAAATTGTTGATGTGTGGCTGGAGATTCTTCTCCATGGAGAGAGAGCCCCTTCCAGTTTCGTAACACCATTTCTGCCTTGATAGTCCTTCCCCAGCCTTCTCCCATCAGGATAAAGAGGATGTGAGAGAGGGGGTCTCCTTGACAGATACCCCTGGTTGGGGAGAAGGTCAGGGAGGGGGAACCATTAACCAAGATATAAAATAAGGTCATGGAGATCAGTGTTTTAACCCATTGTAACCAATTTCACTTAAGCCAAAAGCAACCAGGATGTTGAAGATATAGTTCCAGTTCAAGCTATCAAAGGCTTTTGAAAGGTCTAATTTGATGAACATTCTGGGTTTCTTGGAGGAGTGAAGGGAGTGGATTAGGTCATGCATTAGGATTATATTGTTTATGATTTGTCTTCCTTCCACAAAACATGTCTACTCTGGGGAGATTAGGGAGGGGAGGAAGGATTTTAGTATGTTCTTAATGATTTTGGAAATGAGCTTATAGATAACATTGCATAGGGTTATAGGGTGAAATTTGTTGGGGTTTTCTACTTGTCTTATTTAGGAATGAGAGTGAGGAAGGTAGCATTGAAAGATGGGAGGACTTTTTTGTATTTTTTGGAGTCTTCCACTACTTCCCAAACTTCATTATTTACTATCGGCCAGTAGGCTTGGTAGAAGTCCACTGTGAATCCATCAAGTCCAAGAGATTTCCCTGTTGGCATCTCCCAGATCACTTGCTCCACCTCTTCCATGGTGACTAGCCTCATTAGGGCTTCATTATGATTTTCATTTGCCATTTTTGGAATATGCTGGGCAATATTTCTGATTGCTTCCTTTCGATTCAACTAAGGTTCTTGCATTAGAGTTATGTAGTATTGAAGAATTTCTGATTGGATATCCCGGTGGTTGCTTAATTTGTTACCTTGTTGGTCTTTTAGAGAGATAATTATGTTCTGATGTCTTCGCTTGATCATCGAATTGTGGAAAAACTTTGAGTTTCTCTCACCTTCTTGTAGCCATAGGACTCTTGATTTATGTCTCCAAAGTATTCGCTTGTGCTTATATATGGCTGCTTTTTGGGCTGTGAGCGAGACTTCTTCCTCTACTAGCTCCTGGGAGTGCCCTGAAGTGATCATTTGATGTTGGTTTTGTTTCATTCTTTCTTGTAGTTGTTTTTTGGCTTGAAATATGTTGCCAAATTTTGATTTATTCCATATCTTGATTTGTTTTTTCAAGTTCTTCAATTGTTACTGGAATCTAAACATCGGGGAGCCCAAGTTCATTGTCGTTGCCTTCCACCAGGAGGGAAAGTTAGAGTGGAAGGAAGGGTCTTTCATCCTGAAGGATTCAAAGCGGAAGGGTCAGTTCTTGGGGCTTGCTAAGATGTTGATGAGGTGGTTGATGGGACAATGGTTTGACCCATGATAGGGGAGACTGGTGACTTCTATGGAATAGTTTCTTTAAAGAAGAGATTATGAGATGAGAAAGCAATCTAGATGGGAGGCTATTTGGTGTTGTCCAACTTGATGGTTGCTCCAAGTAAAGTTTCCATTAGTGGTTTCCCAATCTACAAGGCCCAGGTTGGTAATGGTTTCTTTAAATCTTTCAGAGTCTTGATCCAGATGGTTTAAGCCTTCTCTTTTATCTGGGAGAGAGGTTATAATGTTAAAGTTTCCCCCTATGATCCAAGGTTGGCTTTCTAAGAGAGGAGCTAAAAGGGAGAGAGACCACAGAAAGGTTAATTTATCTTGCATAATTTGAGGTTCGTAGACATTGGCGATATATCAAGATTGGTCATATCCTATTGGTTGGAATTTGGATGATATAGTACGTCGGGTGGTGAAGAATGAGGAGAGGGAGATTTTGTTGGGGTTCCATAGGATGGCTAAACCACCCGATGCCCCTTCAACATCTACTGCAATGACATTGCAGCCTCTCCAACATCTGGTAGCCATTTTTTCCATAGTTATGGATGCACATTTGGTTTCTTGTAACAAGATTGTAGAAGGTCTTTCATCAGATATCAAGGTGTTTAAGCATATTTGTTTACTCAAGCTGTTAAATCCTCTTACATTCCATGAGATGTATTTCATTGGGAAGGTTGGGGGTGTGAAGAGATTTTTTATGCCATGCTCTTAATCCTTTCGAAATTTAGAAGAAGTTCTCCCAATTCTTGTAAGAGTTGCTTGTTGGAAGGCCTTCCTCTTTTTTTGTCATCTTTTGGAGCCTTGATAATTTCTTTTCTTGAAGTGCTCTTGATTCCTAAAGATGCAGGTACATGGTTCTTACCTTTCTGGGTTGTTACTCCTTTCTCTTTATTACTTTATTTGATCAAGGCACTTTGCAATAGTCTGATTTGTTGATTTGGTATCGAGTGTTCATCTTTCCGTTCACATGTTGTTGCCATGAATTGCACGTCTATATCTTCTAGATCCATGTTTTCCAGTTCATCCTGCTTTGCCTTTAGGTGTTCAGTGGGGACCATTGGATCATCTTGGTCCTATATAAGGGTCAAACTTAAGGGAAGAGGGGACAAAAGTGGCAGGAAGGTTCTTTTCTTGACCAGGTTGGGAACTTGGTTGGGTCTCGACTGAGGGGATTAGGCCGCATACTTCTTGCTCTAAGAGGTTTTCTAGTGAGTTGAAACTATTACTGGTGCGGGGGCCTTTGGGGTTGGGTTGGGTAGGTATTTTATTTTGGGCTTTGTGCTTTGCTTGGACTTTTTCAAAACTTGCCTCATCCTTTTCCAATTGGGGTTTGGGGGGCTCTTTTTGCTTATTCATAGGACATACCCGAAAAAGGTGCTCGTGAGCATGGAATTTTCTGCACTGAAAGGGAATGTGTTCATAATCTAGGGTCTGAAGCCAGTCTACCACCCTATATCTGAGGCATATTGATGCTAACAGAGCTTTGGATACATTGAGATAGACGCACATTCGAGCATAGGAGGTATAACGACCTTGAAGGGTGACCTCTGCAGTCCCGACAAAGGATCCAAGAGTGTTTCCAATACCCTCTAGAATTTTCATACGCCAGTACTCCTGCGAGAGCGAGTACTATCCGATCCACACCGGAGCTGCAATGAAATCTTCCTTTTCTGGGCTGAAGTTCTCTTTCTAGATCCGCATATATAGACCAATGAAGTTGAAGAAATACATGCTTCCTTGGAAGACTCTTTCTTGGTCTTCAACCAGGTTGAAGATGGCCATAAAGAATCCTTTGGATCCCAATTTAAGGGAGACATCCCCTTTGGGCTTCCATCTGGTTTTGATCCACCACATGAGGGCTTTCTTTGATGTCCAAAGGCCCATGAACTTGCATATGAGGGCATGCTCTTGCATGTATTGAATGTCCTCCACTGGGAGGGGCAACAAGATTTTGTACTGCGAGATTTCCTCTGATTGCGGGATGCAAGTCAATGGGTTTTTCTTGTCATATTTCGAGTTCTGATGGTTTTGAGCTGGGAGCGATTCCGAGCTTGTCAGGTTTTTTTTTTTTAAAACATGTGTTTTTTTCATTTTTTTCAAATAACATTTGTTTGCAGAGTTTTAGGAGTCAATTTCGAGTTTCTTCTCTGTGATGGTACCAACTCTCAAGGTTGCGAATTCAATTATGTATTAATTTTAACTAAAAAAAATGGGTGATATTTATAGCATCACTTTTCGACTCCGGGTCAATTTTAAGGTTTTAAGTTTTTGTGACGACCATGATTTCAAACAAATCAAAATTTAAGGGTCTATTTTAAGGGTTTTTTCTACAACAATATCGATTCTCAAGGTTGCGATGTCATACAAGTTAGGATTTTAACAACCACCCAAAAAAGGGTGCTACTGGTAGTACCTCTTATTAAAACGGGGGTTGATTTTGGTGTTTTTTATGTAAAAATATGGTTTTTTTAGACCAAAGTTCTCGTTTTGAGGTCGCAGTTCTGGTTAAGTTTGTAACTATATTTCTGTAGTATTATGTTTTAGAATTTTAATTTGGCTTAGATTACTTTAACAATAGTAAAATTGTGCTTGTCTCACATTTAGATACACTAATGTTTACTTTACTTTTCATTTGATAGATATGCTGATTATAACTTTCAGTTACTTTGACATTTCTTTTATGTCAATGCAATTTAATGGAATTTGGTTTGTTATAATTATTGGAACTCTTGAGAGTTGAACTCGCCATTATGAAGAGTACAATAACACTTAGGTGGAATAAGAGTACCTCGAGCCCTGGCTAGGAGAAACTCTTAATAGACCAATATGTAGTTCTTTTATTTTATTTTGAATACATGCATATATTAAAATGAATGGAAAGAATCTCCCTGAGTCATAATTGCACAGAGACAAATAATTTGAATGCAAGAGTCCAGATCCACCAATAAATACTTGTCACATTTGACATAGTAATTTGCATCTTTAGTTTGTATATTTCAGCATTACATTTCTAAGCTCACAATTCTAAGATTAGATCAGTAACATTTTGAAGGAGTTCAACTCTTTTATTGATTGATATGGGTTGTAGCTTGAATGGTATGCATTCTCATAAAAGTTAAAGTGCAGTAATTAGAACTCATTTAGTTTGACAAGTTAATCATCTCTCAGGTGCATGAACACTTAAACCTCTAGTGAAAGATTGTACTAAGTGTCATTAATGAAACCTCAAACTAATGAACTAATCATTGTTCGTAGGTTTGATTTCTAGTCTTGAGTATTTTGATTTACTCACACATTGAAGTCTTAAGTATTCATCGATTAAACAAGATTTCATAAGAGAACACATCTATGCGTAGATCAAACATCTGGACATCGTATGTTGTACCATTGTTTATCTTGATATAAATTGGTGAATGCAAAATCAAGGTGTCTGAGATTTACTTTTGATTTCATTGGATTGTTTTGTGATTTGGATTGATATATATCATTTGATTTCATTTACTGCATCTTGAAGTGTGTTTTTTTGGCATCAGTTACTAACATATACTAGAATAGGCTATGTTCCTGCATTTCACGTGCTTACACCTCTAAGTATATGAACTCTCGTATTGATGATTTAATGTCAGGGATTTATACATATAAATAACCCCACATTTTCATCTAGGATTAGGATTACAGATGTTTATAAGTACCTTGGCACTTGCATACATAAGTGGCAAGCCTCCTTGTTGTCAACAATGGGAATTCATCAAGGTCTCTTGATTGACAGATCCTGCAGTTGACTCAACTCCAACACATTCATTGATACCTGTCAAGATGTACGTAGGCACCTTGACACTCATTTAAATTAATGGTGAGTTGTCTCACGTTGTTTAATGACATCTACTAATGGTCGGTAATCCAACAAATTCTCTCTATGTTCGACTTCGGTAAAATTTATTCACATAGATAGAATTGTGCTAAGATATGGGTTTATGGTGAAGACTATTTGGTTTTTTATTCTAACAACAACTTGTAGTTTCCAACAGTGTGCAAATAAAATGGGATGTCAGTCTTGGTGTGACATCTTTCCCTATAGCAAAATTAGTTTCCAACATCAGCCTACAATTTTTGGTTTTAGTTTGCAACATGCATTCCACCAATAAATTCAAAATTTTAAAAGAATTTGTAGGTCTTTGAGCATAGCATTAGAATTCTCATCATTCAAGGGATCCAAAAGCCTGCTACAAGCTTAAACAAATGTTTGATTAGTCCTCAAAGTTCCAAACATTCACATCAAATCTTTCTTCAATAAGCAACCTTCAAAATATTGGGATATGGTCATTTTTGCAGTGTTCTCCAAAGTTCCATTCTTCCGGCACATAGCTTAGAGCCAAGTTTCAGCTTTGTAAGTATGAAAAGAATGAGCAAATTTGAGATAAGAATGTGTTTTTGAAATCTTTCTGATTTATTAAAGATAGAGGAAACTCATTAATAAACACAACTACTCTTGGCTTGTTCTTTGATATCCTATGTTCTATCTTATGCCTATACTTATAACTATTTCCTACCTCATCATCTATCGTCCTATATCCTTATACAATTTCAGTTCAAACCTATTTATCATACTATGCCCATGCATCATTTACCTTATTACAACAAATATACTTCTACCCATTATCCATTACTATTTCATCATAACCATTAAAACCATGACTCAATCCTTAAATCCATTTAGTGTATTCGATGATTTGACTTTGGCCATGATTCTAATACTCATTTCGAAACATTGCAATGGATTCCAAACAAGTTTTGTGAGTATTTTGTTGTAAGTCATTAAGCCATGATCTATCTATCCATACAACTTATGTCATCATCATTGTTAATACTCATTTCAAATCACTATAAAGGATTTGAAATGAGTTGCATAACCCATCGTATTCAAAGCCATTCAACATTATAACCATTGTGTCCTTCATCTCATACCTGCCAATTGATAAATGTGAAGTGCGAAGATTGTTATTTCATATCTCTATTCACTGCATGTGTAAGAAAAGATGGTGGATGACAAACATGAGCCTATGCCAATTCAAGTATCAGAAAGACTTATTGAATACAATGCATGCAGAGCAATATTCAATGCTACAAGGTGGCACTCGTTCTTTGCAAAATTTCAATGTTACAATGATCAAGTTACATTTAAAATTGCAGAGTAGCAAGAGGCAGCTGGGCAGGAGGGCCTTCATTTCACCTGTACCATCATGGTACTTAGGAAGACTATTGGTAAGAATGCAACTATCAATTCATTTTTTGATGAGTTAAAGTCTAGAACAAAGAAGGCCTATAAGATGGTAGGAAAAATTCAAGGCATTAAAATCATGGTAATTGATACATCCATGCTTCTACCTTCTTTTTTTTATCAGTGCCACAATGAGAAGGTTATGAAATCAATCAATTTTTTATCAAGAAGATACCCCCAAATATTGTTTTGCATTTTGATAGGATGGATATGTAGAGTAGGGATTATAGAGATCTACCATTATTGTGCACCAATACAAAAACTTTTGGCTCGGATATTTGGTTTAATTGTAGTCCTAATCCATGCGACATCTACACCACTGAATGGGTTGAATGGGACTCCTATGAGCTATGAGACATTTGTAGCATAGCGCAATAATGTGGTTCAGTAGGCTATTTTCCAAGCAACGGGAAAATAGATTCTAATAAATTAAATGGCAAAGGGCTTCGAAAAATGTTGCATTGAAAAGGAAGGACGCAACACACCCTCTACAAAGGCACCCATAAATGAGACAATACGAACTCTTGTGTGTCAAGGACCTGTTGATCAAAAAAATTGATCACCTAGATTTTCTACTCTTGGAATAATAAAAAAATTCAATATTAGAAGAAGGAAATTTTGGCAGATTATCAGTTCATTGTGTATCCCTCGGTCTCAGCTTTGTCACTCATTTTTTGGATTCAAAATCCGAGTTCGTATGCTCAAGATATCCAAGTTTTTGTCTAACCGCCCGAAAAAAAAAAGTGTCTTTTTTCCATGTGCAACATAACTAAGATCTTCTTGGAACCAAGATAAGATTTTCGGAACCATGCCCTTTTTCTTGGAACTATAATTATATTATTGGAACCATGCTGGTTTTCTTGGAACTATCCATTTTTGTGGAACCACACTTACACTGAGTTCGTGATTTCGTACACTCACTTCTTGGTTCTATATTTCTTGTTTCCAGTTCTTATGTCTCCATTTCCATATTTTCATATCTTATTTCCACACTTCTTTCCATATCTCTTGTTTCATCTCAAGTTCCACTTCCATACCCTTACTTAGTCTCACCCTTAATTAGTCTTGTTACACTCAGGTGGGGCTACCCCTCACAACCTTCCACACTTAACCATTTTTTTATATCCCTCTCACTCCCTCATACAAAGCTCCTCCATGCTAACCTACTCTCCTCACCTCCTCTCACTCCTTCCCTTCTCCTCTCTTCCCTCACTCCCTCTCCTATACTTAACCATTTCTTCACCGCCTCCACTCCTCCATTCGGACCTGCGGACCTACAATCCCCCCTCACTCTGCAACCACACTCCCTCTTGTCCCTCACCTTCCCCACTTATCTCTCCTTATTCCTCCTCTCTCGTTCACTTCCTCACCCACTTAACTACTTTACCTTAAGTTTTCTTCCATTATTCATTAACCAATTGTATCATGATATGTGGCACCTTATCTACCCAATTACATCATGACACATGGCACATGGAACCCTATCAATCCAACCATATTATGACACATGGAAACCAATTATACCGTGACAGGTGGAATCCTATCAGAATGTGACAGTGGGCTGACTGGGCGACTCATCAATGACTAGGCACCGACTTGTTGTTGATTGGGTGCTAACTAGACGCTTATTGGGTGATCGCACTCCCTCACCTTCCTCACTTCTCTTTCCTTATTCCTCCTCTCTTGTTCACTTCCTCTCCCACTTAACCACTTTACGTTAAGTTTTCTTCCATTATTCATCAACCAATTGTATCATGACATGTGGCACCTTGTCTACCCAATTACATCATGACACATGGCACCCTATCCATCCAACCATATTATGACACATGGTACCCTATCCATCCAACCATATTATGACACATGGCAACCAATTATATTGTGACACGCGGGCAGACTGGGCATTGACTCATCAATGACTAGGCATTGAATTGTTGTTGAATGGGTGTTAACTGGGCGCTTACTGGATGATGATTGGGCTACCAGAATTTTAATTATTTCATGAATTATTTAAGGGGTCAAGTCACAAAGTCTTTATAGCTTCTATGTGTTTCACACTAAGTCCTTAATAAAGATTTTAAATTATATACTAAAACTTCCAACAATCCTATGCATGTGGGATATAATTTTAAAGGAAAAAGTCGAAATCTTAATGGAGTGGAAGAAATTAAGATCAAGGGCTAAGATTAACCCGTGATTTAGATGAACAACTGCTAAGTGGTGAATTTCTAGAAGCCATAACTTGAGATTCGAGAGTCGGATTTGGGAGAAAATTTCCTCGTTAGAAAGTTAATTCGACAAGGAAGATGATGGAATAGGTTTCAAGAGCTGAAATGGGCCACGATGCTCTAAGAAATTGAAATAATAGTGAGCTTGATTTTCATGGTTTGATGATAGATCTGCTTGGAACCTCAACTTCCCGAGCTCATATCTTGAGATTCAAAACTCCAAATTATGCTCGGTATGACCCGTTCAAAAGATGAAATGGTGAAGATTGCATATAGAGTGTTTTCAATCGCTGAAAAAACAAATATATTACTTAGAAAATCAAAACGCAATCCACTTTTATTAAAGGAAATCAAATTGAAAATTTGAAAATAAACTTTATTAAAGGAATAAGTGGGCCCTGCTTGGAGGCACGAATTTCAGTAACATAAATTCATTAATGATAATTCAATCAAGGTTTAATTAAAAGGAGTTTACTCAAAAAGGAATCGTGGAAAGTTCTAGAAAGGAAACCCTAACTACTTCAAGAACATTGAAAGAAAAATCTTTTAAAAAGGCAAGACAAGTGATCCAGATTTAGGAGCGGAACGAACTGATTAACAATATGAATACAATAAACACAAAGATATGAAGAACAACACAAATATTCAGTGAAAAATATCTTCTATTGAATAAATGAAATAGGCTGAAACTGTAAAATTGTAGAACTGAAACACTTGCTCGAATGGTGGTAGCTATCTCTAAGAAGCGATGTGGCTGCTACGTGCATTCGTTTGAGCAAAATGATTACAATGAGGCTCCATAGGCCTTTTTGATATTACTCATGAATGCCAAAACCATAGACATCCAAAAACCTAACCCTAGAAGGTGAAACGCCAAAAGTCATGTAGGCCCCTATGGGTAAGTTGGTACCTCAACTTCCTGGGGTCGTAACTTTTGCATACGACCTCTATTTTAGGCGCGTGATAGCCCGTTGGAAAGGTCTTTCAGAGAACTACACATTAAAAAATCAAACTCTAACTTTGTTTACATATTGACTGTGGCAAGCCAAAAAACATTGTTTAGGTCTCCAAAACGGTCCTAGAAGTACAACAAAATGTGCTGACATGAAAACATACAAAATAAGCCAGTTGGATTAGGTGAGAGGCCACCAGTATCCACCTGGAACATGTGTAGGGCTTCAGACAACCCCAGAAGTGTAGTACCCACAATTACAAAGAAGTACAAAAGAACGTGCCGAACTAAAAACGGAAAAGAGGAGCCAATTGGAATAGGTGGGTGGCCACTAATATCCACCTGGATCAACAAGGCATTATCAAGGGGTTGGCAATCAAAAGTTTCTATAGTGGTAAAGAGTTTGCAAGAAGCAAAGTTTTATCTCTCCAAGATTCGGTGGACTGACCTACTAAAACTTGTCTCTCATCTTCTTCTTTTTTCTGTTTCTTTCCATCAAATCCTTTGTGAATGTACTGAGATCAAGAAGATTTGGGTCTGAGCAATTCTTTCTTTGAAATCTTTAGTCATCTTGTAATATTTTAGGTCAAGAGGATCCCATACCTAGAAATCTTTCCCAAATCTACCTCACACTCACTACATGACTTTGATAAGTTCTTATCGGGAAACATCCCTTGACTTGGGGATTGGTTTACCTAATGGAGCACCATGACACCCCTCCCATACCTAAATTAGGCAAAAATTATAAGGTCTTAGAGACTTTGTTTAATTTGAAAAGGGGGCTTTGATGCACATGGCTAGGTGGTTCTTGTGTTAGATGTGGCTAAGTTGGCATGATTCTTGTGACTTGTGGACCCTTGGAGGGCACATCTATTTGTCTTTGTTGTCCAGTGGATAGGTATTTGTGAGGAGATGACTTAATTCAAACCTTCATGAGGCCTTTGGAGCCCAAGGATGGATGATAGACCCCACGTCTGGGGAAATTTTGTGATGAGTGTTTGTACCTGGAGAAGGAGGTCATTGCCTTTGGACGCATTTTGGCATGACTAGACATTGAGATTCCTCCTCTCTCCACTTGGACGATGGCCTTTAGAGGCTTACACATCATCCTACTAACCCATGATGTCATATAAAGGGATGGTGTTTGATGGAGATGATGGTTTTACACTTGGCATGGCATTTTGGCACATGTTGGACTGATGTATGGACTTCATAGGCCTAATGTTGCACGTTTCCAGCCCAACGTTCCACCCTTGAAGCTCAACGTCACCCTAAGAAGGTATGACAAAACCCTTTTAGGGTTTACTTTTTGTAAAAATTGAATTTTTGTAATTTGAAAGGGCAAATTAACAAGTCGACCCTCCTGTAAAGAGACATGACTTTTGGATAAAGTCTTTTGGTGGCTAGGATTTCCCATATAAGTATGGCTAGCCACCATTTCATTATTCATCATAACATTTCCTCTCATTTTGGTGGCTAAGGTTTGAAGGACAATTCTTGGATGTCTCTTGCTGATTTTTGGTGGAATTTCCTACAAATTAGGGTTTGTGCTTGGTTAATCTTGGAGAAGTAAGTAAAATCTATAATTTCATTTCATGTGTTGGATGTTTATGTTGAATGTTACTTGTTCATATTGAAGGTATATTGCTTGTTTAAACCCTAAGAGAGGAGCATAAGTGCTTCTTCCTCTCAAAGGGATTTTCCATCCATAAATCGATGAAGGAAATCCTTCCTAGATTGAGCTCCTAAAGCCCTAAAGTGCTAGCGCTTTAGGTGTGTAACTCTAGAGTCTTGTTGTTGACATAATCAAAGAATCTAATAAGGATGAAAGAATTGCTAGACCCCAAAAGTGCTTTCTCTCTAACAACTTCTTCTTTGCAAAGTTTGAAATCTAGGGCCCTAATGTGCTAGCACCCTAGCTTTCAAGCCCTATCTCTTAGATATTACTATCATGATTTTCCAAACATATTGCAATTTATGTTATAAAAGACTCCATATCCCAAAAGGCACTAGTTTAATTGCTCTTGTGAAGGAATTTGATAAAAAAACTTTCAAATCTTATTCTCTAAGGCTTCCACAGACTTCTTCTAACTTTAACTTAGCCTAATCTAATAATTTTGGTGTTGATGTTGCAAATCATTGCTACAACTATCTCAATCAAATTAATTTGATGCATACTTCACTCTAACAACCAACTAACATGCTCATAATTTGCTTCGAATAGTTGCTAATTTATCTACTGAATGTATGTTAAGCTTTCACTATCTTTTCATGAAATTCTGATCTAATTTTCTTGTGGCTGTTACAAAATTCTAATCACTGTGTAAACTATTATCTTGCTGCAATTTTGTACCAACTATAATTACTTTTCATTGTCTATTGTCTCTTGAGGTTTATATTACATACCGATACTTGGAAATATCACATGCATCCAGTAAATTGTTCTTGTTCCAGGAAGGTACCCAAAACACTTCCTTTTGCGGTAGGCTTAGCTACATTATTTGCTACTTTGACGCCTTGAGGTTACCAGGGATGCCTCCCCTGTGGTGGACTTCTCTCCATTACTAAAACGTGGGGATCTCTTACTAAGGTGACAGTGGTAGGATTTCTTGTAGCTACACAAGAGTTCACTTACTTGTGTTGGGATTTGAACAAGTACAAATCATGCGATAACATTTTGGTGTCATTGCCAGGGACAATCGAGCCAATTTTCCTCAATGACACATCTCTAGTAAGCTTTTTTGGAAGCCCTTATCTTACAATCTTACCTGACGACTCCACTGAGGGTGATTCCTTCACTTCCTTCGATAATCCTAGAAGGGTTATCTGGCGACTCCACTGAGGGTGATTTCCTCACTTCCTTTGATAATCCTAGAAGGGTTATCTTGCGACTCCACAAAGCTTAGGGAGGTATACCAACCCTCCTAAATATTACAGAAGAAGGCCTCCTCACAACTCTCCCATGGTAAAATCTCTCTTTGGGGGAAACCTTCTCTTGAGTACAATGGATAAAATTCAAGCCCATAGTCAAAAGCAATGGGTGTCCAAGCTCTTCAAACCATTAGATATGTTAGCCATCCCAGGAGACTCTCGACAGATGCCTGCAAAGTATGAGAAATGGTTGCCCAATTTTTCTGGTAATGATGTGGTCACCGTTGAAGAGCATATGAGAAATTTTTGGCCCTTCTTTCAACTCAATCATGTGAGTTATGATGCCAAATATTTGATGATGAAGCTTTTATCTTCCACTCTTCAAGATGTTGCTAGAAGATGGTATGAAAGTCTTCGTGTTTCTAGCATCAAAACCATGGATCAATTAGAGGATTTTTTTCTTAAAAGATGGAGTGTCAAAGAAGATCCAAACATGTTGTTGATGCAACTCAATGAGATCAAGAAATCTGAGAATGAGACTGTTAGGGAGTTCCATACCAAGTTTGAAAGGTTGCTGCGACAAATACCTAAGATTCATCACCCTGGATGAGATTACCTTCTCTTCCTTTATACCAATGCATTTTCTGGGCAATTTGGATTCATGCTCAGAGATAAGGGCCCAAAGACAATTCAAGAGGCTCATAAAATAGCTACAAGAATCAAGGCTAATTTGTCATCATCTGAGGTGGAACCTTTCTATGCCCCAAGAACCAAGGTTGATGTTAAACCAAAGGTAGTGCATGACGCTGAGACCACCCAAGATATTAGCGATTCCTTGGAAAGAATTGAAGAGACTGTGGATGGCATGAAAATAAATCAAACCTTGATGATGAATATAATTACCAATTTGGAGAGAGCATAACAACAAGCCCCCAGGCCTCCTTTCAAAGGACAACCTCAAAAGCCTAGTCAAGTGTACAAGCCTCGAAATGAGAAAGGGTGCCTACTACTCTCGCTCCCTAAAATGTTGTAGATGAAACTAAATGTTTTCAGTGTAGGGATGCACATTGGGAGCATGAATGTCCAATGAACAGTGGAGACCCTAATCAAGTGAACATTTTGAATTATGTCTTCACTAAAGAGCCACGAGTATGTCTCAATATCACACTCAAACAACATGAAGAAGGCATAAAAGAAGCAGCCAAGAGGGCTAGGATGGAAGTTATAAACAATTTATATGAAGAGTCAAGGGAGAAGTTGAAGAGGCGAGAGTTGCAAGTGTATACCAGACAAAAGAAAGTGCCTCAAGCCCCTCCCACTGAATCCAAGCTTCCTCAACATAAACTTCCACCTCCACTAGTGAGTAGGCTTCTACCCAATCCTACTTTGCCAAAAACCAACAATATTGACTTGAATTTTGACTTAGAAAGTGTTTTGGCAAAGATCGATATAACAATGCCTTTGAAAGAAATCATTAAGATCCCTTAAATGAAGAACAAGTTTGAGAGATACTTCAAGGTACATAATGAGTCGGTAGACCCTCCCATAATGCTGCAAGCAGATCATTTCAGGGTACAATATGATGATCATCCACCATTCTTTATGTTGCTGCAAGTAAATAACAAACACTTGAATAATTACATGCTTGACTCAGGGGCATGTGCAAATATGATGTCACTAAAGGTAATGAAACAGTTGGGTTTAAAGACCACAAAAATTTACAGAAATGTATGTGGCTTCAAATCCAGGTCTATTCCCACTCATGGTGTGATAGAAAATGTGAAGGCCCGCCTTACCCAATATCCTGAGATAAGTATCCCAATGGACGATGTAGTGGTGGACATCCCTGATGTATGGGGCATGCTCTTGTCTAGGAAGTTCGCTCCAACATTAGGTGGCACATTACAGATGGACCTATGTAGTAACGATATACATATGGATGATTGTACTTATGCTTGCTTTCCCAATATGACTATGGCCGAGGCTCACGTTGAAGAAATTGATATCGATTCAAAGACATAAGAAATACCTGAGCCAACTAAGGAATCTCTTCCAAGTTTTTCTCCACATGACTTACCTTTCACCGAGGAAGAAGATTTTGATGCCATATAGTGGCCAAAGAAGGAAGAGTACCAACAATTGCTAGACATGTATAAGGATGGTAAAGTTGGCTTTGTCATAGTATTAAAGAAAGAAGACAAAGATATGTTGGTTAGACCAAGCCAAGATGATGTCCTTACCACATAATCCCACCCCCTTCCCTCAAGACAGTGCAAAAGAGTAATACAAGAAGCAGTTGATCCCAAAAGAGGGGATTGCAAACAAGGATATTTGGTCTTGGAGTAGGATGCGAAGATGGGCCAGCCTAGTACCCATAAGGATTCTAAGAAGTTTTGGTTGGGTCCGTTTAAGGTTAGAGGGAAGTCTGTCAATGAATCTTACTACCTATCCACAATGCAAGGAAGGAGGCATCCATTACCAATTAGTGAGCATCTCCTTAAGCCCCATTGTGGGGAAGAGACTTGACTTCTTGATCTAGCACAGAGTAGAGTAGGTAGGTTAGGGTAGGCGTTTGCATTTTGCATTCTATTGCATTGTATATACGTTACATCTTGCATATCATGATAGCATAGTTGCATCTTGATTTACATTCTTTTCTTGCAATTTGCATCATTGCTATGTCATATTTGTATGTTTTGTATTGATATGTTAGATTAAAAAAAAATATCAAAAAAAATTTCTTTTCAACATTTGCTTTGGATTTTTGATAGTTAGCAATTTTTCATAAGAATAAGGAGTGATAGCGCCACCCTCAATGCTCTGACGATTTTGCTTGAGTGTGTAGGCATATGTCATACCAGAGATGTTGAGGTTCTCATGCCCTCTATGGTGAGCACATGTTCGGAGCCTGATGTTACCCCTCCAAGCTAGGGGTAACTAAGGAGATTATGTCTCGAGGCCCACAGATAGCAAACATGGAGTGTCGATAGTCATGTCGGCCAACAGAGCCAAGAGGGCCCCTCCTCCTCATCATTCATCACCTACAATAGAGCACAATCCACCACATCGGCTTGGTCCAAGAAGACAACAGGTTTTGCTCCATGAGGTAACAAGTTTGGTATCATGGTAAGTGTCATTTTAATATTTGAAGCATTTGAGCATGTTGCAAAGAACCCTTTCTTGATCATAGAACATTTGCTTGGAATTTATACCTTTTGCCTAGTTTCACCTTGACGAGTGACATGGTCTCCTAGTAAGTAGGTCAACCTCGGGAAAAGGGTTGCTACTGGGGGATTAGAACTTAATTGCAAACCAAAATGCAAATTTGGGTGTCAAATTAAGTTTGGGTTTATGCCAAATAAATGGGGGCAACTCCTTCCAACTCCCTCCTTATTGAAACCTTAGAAATGATGGGGGCTACCTTAGCCATCCCCTTAGTGGATATCCTACTATTGAATCGACAAGTATTATTAAACCAACAATGTATCATTACTTCCCTCCTACTCTTGCTTGTATGAAGCATTATGAATTGCATGGTAGTGTTGTTTAGTGATTAGTGTGGGTTATATTGTTGGGATAGGCATCATTTATGATTCATGTTGAATTAATGGTGTCTCATTGTCTTAGCTCTAGAATTTCTACATGAATTCAAAATTCAATAGTTCTAAGCAATAGAGGGAGCTCCTCTCCCTTGGTTTTGAACCTACATTCTTGTCTCTCTGTAAAACTTGGTCCCAACCTATTTTTTGATCTATCATCTCTTTGCAGGATGGCACATTGCCATTGCAACAAAGGGTGCTACATCTTTTATGTGTTGGGCGAATTCAAGAAAGGGCTCAAGCAATGTATGAAGGATGTGGGAGAAGCCCATTGTGGTATTGTCAATGCTAGGATCATGTGAGAAAGGTGGCGGTAGGAGTTTGAGGAAAAAACCTAGTAAAGTAGTGTAGCTTGAGACAATTATGTAGTGGATACAACTAGATATGTGGTGGATTTAAGAGATTGGTAGAAGGAGGTCGATGTGTATATGTGAGTTGAACACGACAAAATTTTGGAGGTCTCCATCCAAATTGACTTAGTAAAACAGTGCATGGAGTGAATCATATCCCACCTTGGTATTCTAGATAGTGTGGTTAACCGCTCCTCCCACATTCAAAGTCTTCCCCTTTAGCAGAATCTCCCTAGGCCTATGAGGAGCCTCTGCAAATCCCAAGATGGAATTGGAATAAGGTATTATTTTTCAAGCTGTAGATGCTAAGGAGCAAAATTATAGGGCTTGGAAGCGAAAGCTTCAAAGAAACGTCAAATAGAAGAAGTCTACAAGCAACTATACAACTAGTATTTACTTTCCTTGTTAATTTATGTTTTTTTAAGTAGGTTGTTAAGATGATCATTTAAGAGCTCAACATGTCACTTGCAAAAATTGAACACCCTTAAAGCTATGGACACAAACCCTTAAAACTATTTACACAAACTGTGAGGAAGTCGAATCCAATCTCAGAAAAGTATTGGCGGCCTGCGATCCCGATGTCTTGGCTGAATTATCCCTATAGATCGTGCTTACACATTTCTCATTTTGGCCAAGGCAGTGGTGAGTCGTGACACTATTCACTTGTATGTATTCTCTAAACGCTTCACTATTTTAGCGGTTTTATTACATATTCAGGTGTTGTATGACTGTGGGAACGAAACCTTTTGTATAGTTAATGGCATAAGCTTCTTATAAACCCTAAACTGTAGAACTTGTTTTCAGGGTTTGCCACTGATTTCACTTCAGCAGTTTCTGATATTGAATTTCGTATGTTGTTTTCCCAGTGCAGTTAAGGCGCAGCGGGGAATCTCCAGACGAGCATAATGTAAAGAGCGAGCTGGTAAGATTTTGGAGTTCTTTTCTTGTTTGAAATTATACATAGATTTCAGGCATATCTTGCCTTATAGATTCTAGTGGCCAGTGTCTTTAATTTTAAGATTTGAGACTAATTGGAAAACGTATGGGGTTTGCATGATAATCGATGTGCCAAGCATTCGTCATTTAACGAACTGGGAAATCTAATAACAGAAGTCCTGTATCAGAGAACATTTTGAGAACTAACATTTGACCTTTGTTACTGTTCAATCTTCGTTTTCTTCCTTTTTTGGGAATTGTTTCAAGAAACATGCCCCGACAGGCTGCCTGGCAAAGAGCAGACTTCCTTTGTTTCAGGTGTTAGGTTTGAGTGGCAGCTATTCAGCCAAAATTGCCCATTAGCTCCATCTAGCCTCATCCCTTTGAAACTCACGCCATACAGGTGGGACAGACCACAACAAGAATGAAACTCTGGTGAATGGCTTGACAATCGGTTGGCCTTACCTCACCAATGGAACCGTCGTGGATAGCTTGACAATCGGTTGGTATCACCAGTGAATCAACGCCCCATCTTCAAAATATAAAAATGAAGGTTAAAGGACATATTTTCTAACTTTTATTGTTGCCAGTTTATTTGGTAGCCATTCGGCCAAAATTGCCCAGGACTTCTACCAGGGCTCATCCTTTGAAACTCATGCAATATAGGTGGGGCAGACCACAGTAAGAATGGAACTCAATGTTCTGAAGATTCCTCAATTAATGAACCGGGAAGCCTAATAATATAAATCCTGGATCAGATATGGAGAAAAAATATTTAACAGTTGTTACTGTTCAATATATCCCGAGCATATGGAAAATATGTCTTTGTTTGCCTCGTTCCTTTTTTTTAGGAATTGCTTCAAGAAACATGCCTCAAGTAGGTTACACTGCAAAGAACAAACTTCATTCGGTTCAACATGCCTCAAGTAGGTTACACTGCAAAGAACAAACTTCATTCGGTTCAGGTTCCAGGTTTGAGCGGTAGCTATTCAGCCAAAATTGCCCAGTACCTCCACCTGGTCTCATCCCTTTGAAACTCATGCCATACAGGTGGGGCACTGTCACAGTCCACAACAAGAATGGAAACCTGGTGAATGGCTTGACAATCGGTTGGCCTCACCAGTAAATCAATGCCCCATCTTCAAAATATAAAAATGAAGGTTGAAGGACATATTTTCTAATTTTATTGTTGCCATGTTTGTTTGGTAGCTATTCAGACAAAATTGCCATGGACTTCTACCTGGGCTCATCCCTTTGAAACTCATGCAATACAGGTGGGGCATATTGAAATTCCGTCTTTTGAAAATGCCGCATTAATAAATTAGGAAGCCTAATAATATAAATCCTGGATCAGAAACCCACATTGAAAACATTTGACAGTTGTTACTGTTCAATAGGCCTCTATATCCGGAGCAGATTGAAAATATGTCTTTGTTTGCCTTGTTACTTTTTTTTGGAATTGCTTCCAGAAACATGCTTCAGTGGCTGCACCACAAAGAGAAGACTTCATTTGGTGCTTTGAGTGGTAGTTATTCAACCAAAATTGCTGAGTACCTTCACCTGGCCTCATCCCTTTGAAACTCATGCCATATAGGTGGGGCAGAGTCACAGTCCACAACGAGAATGGAAACTTTGTGGATGGTTTGAAAATAGGTTGCATCTAGATGGATGTCGGTGGCCTCCCACCTGTTCCAACTGGCTCATTTTGACAGTTTTCCAGTTCGACAGTTTTTTCAAGAGCTGAAATGGGCCATGATGCTCTCAGAAATTGAAATAACAATCAGCTTGATATTCATGGTTTGATGATAGATCTGCTTGGAACCTCAACTTCCTGAGCTCATATCTTGAGATCCAAAACTCCAAATTGTGCTCAGTATGACCTGTTGGAAAGCTGAAATGGTGAAGATTTCATCTAGAGTGTTTTCAATGGCTGAAAAAACAAATATATTACTCATAAAATCAAAACACAGTCCACTTTTATTAAAGGAAATCAAATTGAAAATTTGAAAATAAACTTTATTAAAGGAATAAGTGGGCCCTACTTGGAGGCACAAATTTCAATAACATAAATTCATTAATGATAATTCAATCAATGTTTAATTAAAAGGAGTTTACTCAAAAAAGGAATCGTGGAAAGTTCTAGAAAGGAAACTCTAACTACTTCATGAACATTGAAAGCAAAATCTTTTAAAAAGGCAAGACAAGTGATCCGGATTTAGGAGCAGAAGGAATTGATTAACAGACTGAATACAATAAACACAGAGATATGAAGAACAACACAGATATCCAATGAACAATATCTTCTATTGAATAAATGAAATAGGCTGAAACTGTAAAACTGCAGAACTGAAACACTTGCTCGAATGGTGGTAGCTATCTCAGAAGTGATGTGGCTGCTACGTGCATTCGTCTGAGCATAATGATTACAATGAGGCTCCAGAGGCCTTTTTGATATTACTCATGAATGCCAAAACCCTAAACATCCAAAAACCTAACCCTAGAAGGTGAAATGCCAAAAGTCATGTGGGCCCCTATGGGTAAGTTGGTACCCCAACTTCTCGGGGTCGTGTAGAAGCCACAATTACAAAGAAGTATAGAAGAGCATGTTGAACTAAAAACGGAAAAGAGGAGCCAATTGGAATAGGTGGGTGGTCACCAATATCCACCTAGATCAACAAGGCATTATCAAGGGGTTGGCAGTCAAAAGTATCTATAGTGGTAAAGAGTTTGCAAGAAGCAAAGTTTTATCTCTCCAAGATTCGGTGGACTAGCCTGCTAAAACTTGGCTCTCATCTTCTTCTTCTTTCCTGTTTCTTTCCATCGAATCTTTCGTGAATGTACCGAGATCAAGAAGATTTGGGTATGAGCAGTTCTTTCTGTTGATTTTTCATAAGCTAGGTTAAGCATGTAGTTCATTTCAATTTCATCATGTCTTAACCATAAACAAGAATGTTGCAGCAACCAAGATCACAAGAAGAAACACCATGCACAAGTACACTCACAACAACCAAGATCACAAGAAAAAAAAAAAAAAAAAAAAAAAAAAAAAAAAAAAAAACCTTCTCAACAAGGGAGAAAACCCAAATCCTTTGCTATATTCTTCAAGAGAAAGACCTTTCACCACCTCAAGAATGACTTTAGCACACAAGAGGGGCTGCTTAAGCCCTAGGAAACTCCTAGCCCTCAAGAGAGGTGAGCCACTCTTCCAAGTAGAAGTGGTTTGGTCAAGTTTAATATAAGGAAGATATGATTCTACAATGGAGAATCATCTCTTACTTTATATTAGACTTGGCCATTCAAATACGCTTCATTTAGTCAATGTAATGTCTCTAAGTCACTATATACTTATTATTATTATTAGAATAATTTAATATTAATATTTGGATTTACACGGCTAATATTTAATATGGTCAATATTAATTATCTTTTACATTTATTATTAAACACATTGTTGTAGTCAATTGCACTTTACATAATAAACAGGGTTGCGTAGGTTTGACTCTTGGTCAATATATAGCAAAGGACTCGATACACCCACTAGTGCTCATCCACTAGGGCACATCCGTAGGGATGCCATGATTCTGATTCACCGCATTACAGAGATGAACCAGGTCCTCACACGTACACTTATGCTCGCCCAGCCGTGCACATCTACTCTACAGACTGCTTTTCCCACTACCAACATGAGAATTCATCCGAGTCTTCTTGCCAACTCGCCGCCAGAGGAGGCCATCAAGACATATTCATTTATGCTCACATGATGATGTGCCCAACACTTTTGGGATTTCCCACGCTCACCTTGTGCTCAACCACGTGCACGTCCAACTCAACAAATCAGCTTTTTACATCGATAATCATCCGAGTTCTTCTCACTGGCCATGGAGGAGGCCATCTCATCGCTCTCGACTCTCGTTCTGTGCAGGAACCACGTACCCTTCATAAGGGCTTTCTCTCAGTTTGTAAGTTGAAGAATGTATCACATAGTCATGGTATGTTCCACATCTCATAGGTTTGTAAGCCGGAGGATGTCTCCCATAACTGCACTCATCAACACTCCCTCCCACCTAGGGAGGCATTCTTCATCACAAGTTCCATATCGATGTACTGGAATTTAGTTTTGGCCAAGGTCATCCATACCTCTTAACTCCTAAGGAGTTCTTTTCACCAGTAAATGCTTCTGCGTACTTTGCTCAGTTGTAGGAAGGTATTGCAAGTATACAATCTTTATTTTGTATCATATCTCTAATATGAAGGTATTTCATCTCGTCGTGTTTTTGAACCATCAGGAACACTGGAATCTCAAGGAGCTTTACACACGCTCTTAGTTATCATCATAGGATCCATCTCATGGTCAAGCAAATTTGTCAGAAGTCAGGTAGCTACTGCTTTGTACACACTCATCGCTATATATACTTGCCTCGTGCACTAAGGTCATTAAAGTTTTGTTTCTCACTGTGTCGTGAAACCGGAAGACTTTGGCAGAACATCAACCTAGATGTGCTTTTCCAAATTAATCAGATTTCTGTTCAATTTGAATCGACATATTCTACCAACTCAAGTTCTACATTGGAGGCATATCTCGAGCCATATCCAACTATGTCTTAATACATGATTTGTTGTTGCCTAGTGAGTTTGTCTAGGTTGACTCATAAAATGACTAGGCACATTCACTACAAGGTATGAATTAAGTCTGGTGTTAACTAGATACATAAGTGATCCAATCAACTGTGGATTAGTTTTGTCTGAATCATCATCAATCTTTCTTCTTTAAATCCATCATGGTGGATTCTCCATTCTCATTAAACTTCTTTGTATCTTTAATTGTGATATTTTCCTTTGAATCGTGAAAATTTACTCTGCCTTTCGCCATACTTCTTGTCCCAAGAAGTAGTGTATCATACTCGAATCCTTTATGAAAATCAGAAGTCAATAAGCTTTCATTTTGTTTTCAAATAAATAAGGCTTCAATAAGTCATCAAAATCAAGTTTTACACACATCAGAATAATATAGGTTTGGATACAATACTTTTATTAACCAAACTCATCAAGAATCAGTTTATTTGTTGATAAGTTTCCAACTCATGGAAGGTAGTAATGATGGAAGTGTATCGTGTTCACTGGTCAAGTATCTCATCATAGACAACTCCTTTCGTTTGTGAGAATCCTCTGGCTAAAGATCTCGCTTTGTATTTCTGACACCCATCAGCTTGCATGCTTCATCTTATAAATCCACTGGAAGTCACAAACTTCCTCTTGGTCCTTGAATAATATCTTACGTATCATTCTTTTAATATTTTTCACTAGTATTCTTCTCATATGACATCTTGTCATACCTAAGCCTCTTGTTGCTTCTAAGACAAGGAGTCCTGATCAATGGGGCGGGCTCATGATTGGAAGGATAGCCTCGTAAATCTTGTTTTTTCGGAATGTGCCTTGAGAGGCTTTGTATGTTTCTCCTTCTCTTGCAGAGTGGGGAGTTTAGGTAGGCCTTTTATGCCCTACTACAATATCTCCGAACATATCAACTGGAGTAACTTGATCAACTGGAATAATGTCTTTCTCCCTCTTAATTGTTGAAGGGAGAGAAGGTATAGTCTTATTGTCAATCTCCATTTGAGATTCTCTCGATCTTTGAAAGACTATCTCTTCTTCAAGGACAACGCTTTTGATTGTCTCAATCATTTCACTGTGGATGTTGATCTCGAATGTCTTTGAAGATTCATTCCAGATCCTTTTCTAAAGGATCTAGCTTGACTTCTTCTCTTTGGATACATGAAAATACACTGGCACCCAAATAACCTGAAGTAATCAATCTCAGGCTTCATTCCAGTAAATACTTCTTCGGCAATTATGTTTTTCAAAGTCTGGAGAAACCTCTTGTTCTGAACATATACTACAATCACGGATGCCTCTGCCCACATAATCATAGGAAGACTTTGATCATGCATTATTGCATTGATTATCTCAAGGATGGTTCTATTCTCCTCCTTTATCAAATAGTTTTGACTTCCTTTGAGTCAATGTGACTCCTCTCAAGGATAAGCATCTTCCTTTGTTCTTGACCACCGGGAAGACAAAACAAGAATATCTCCTAGTAGAATAATGAGTACATCTCTAGAATCAAAAACAATTTAATAGATTGTTATCACAACTACAACACTCTATATTTGTAATGTAGCAAACTTTTGGAAATATAAGTTAGAGGAATGACACCATAACAATTTAAACCTCGAGTCTTCGCTTCTAGTGTGTTGCTTTTCTTCCAAGTCCTTCACTCATCATCAGTGCTTTCTTCAACCTTGCCTTTGTAATTAGGACAATATTCCCATCTTGAGTATTAGAGAACAAACTCTATGATCTCAACTTTAATCCATCTAATATCCTGACTTTAATTTTGACCAAAAGGTTAGTATGATGGTCATAGCTTCAACATACAACCTAGATTTTCATAGGATCAAAATAATGTCATAACAATAGATGCATATCGTATCAATCAAACCTGGGTTGCATAATTCCTCCTAATGTGTTGGATCTTGAGATCCTTCTCGATCTATGGTAAAAGATCCCTTCACCTGCAAAACACTTTTAAATCTTAATCACTTAAACATGTGTGAGTACATACTGATAGCATTTAAGGTGTAGTGGTACTCATCCTCGTAGCAATGAATAACTCTTAAAAAGACTTGCAAGGACGAATCGGTACAACAACCTGATACTTCAACTGACATCAAGAATTGATTTTGAAATCACACCGTAGAATCGCGAATTTAGGGTTTTATGAGGGAAACCCTAATTTTTCAAACTTCAAATTTTGAAATTCGAATAAGGTATAGATGCAATGAGTCAGAGGCGAGTAAGCTTCTGTGTACTGCATTTAAAACCCAATTTTTACTCCCTCAAACTTGACCAACTTAATTCTTTTGGACCGGGTGCTCGCTCGGGTAATTACTGGTGTACTTCTAAGATTTCTAGAAAAACTAGGGTTTCACTTTTCGAGATCACCCACCTAAAAGGTGTGTTGAAGGTGCTAAAGAGTTCCTTGGGTTAGGGCATACTTTTCTAGATGGTTTTGAGGTCGAAAAATCTTCTTCAATAAAGCCCCACTCTTTCTTGAAAATGACAACAATGACAAGTTTTTCCTTTTTCTTATGAAGGATGCTTGTGCAAATGGGTTCTTTCAAGACCTATGCTCAAATACCATGTTGATTTTTCATGTTGTTTAAGTATGTAGTTCATTTCAATTTCATATGTCTTAACCATAAACAAGAATGTTGCAGCAACTAAGATCACAAGAAGAAACACCATGCACAAGTACACAAGATATATCTTGGGAAACCCTTCTCAACAAGGGAGAAAAACCCAGCCAAATCCTTTGCTATATTCTTCAAGAGAAATACCTTTCACCACCAAGAATGACTTAGCACACAAGAGGGTGCTTAAGCCCTAGAAACCCTAGCGTCCGAGAGAGGTGCACCACTTTTCCAAGTAGAAGTGTTTGCTGAAATTTCCAAACTCACAAGGAAGATATGATTCTACAATGGACAATCATCTCTTACTTATATTAGACATGACCACTCAATATCAATATTAATTATCTTTTACATTTATTATTAAACACATTAAGGTGGGGCCGACCTGTACCCTTTACATAATAACTAGGGTTACAGGTAGGTCTGACTCTTGAACAATATATAGCAAAGGATCTGATACACCCAGTAGTGCTCATCCACTAGGGGTACATCCATAGGGATGCCATGACTCTGATTCACTGCATTACACAGATGAACCAGGTCCTCATACGTTCACCTGTGCTCGTCCACTCTGCAAATTTGCTTTCCCACTGCCACCAACATGAGAATCATCTGGAGTCTTCTCGTCAACTCTGCTGCTCAGAGGAGGCCATCACATCATCTTCATTTCTGTTCACATGATGATGTGCCCAACACTTTTGGGATTTCCCACGTTCACCTTGTGCTCAGCCATAGGCATGTCCTAACTCAACACATTGCTTTTACATCAGATAATCATCTGGAGTTCTTATCACTCACGTCATGGAGGAGGCCATCTCTATGTTCCTGACTCTGTCCCAAGCAGGAACCACGAACCCTTCATAGGGGCTTTCTCTCAGGTTTGTAAGCTGAGAGAAAGACTTCACATAGTTGCTATGTTCCACATCTCACAGGTTTGTAAGCTGGAGGATATCTCCCATAGCTGCATTCATCAACACTTTCTTTGAAATCTTCAGTCACCTTGTAATTTTTCAGGTCAAGAGGAGCAAGATCCCTCCTTGCAAAAAGGCAATTGCTATTTCATTCAGTTTATTAGTTGTCATTGAGATTTTGTAGAGGTCGTTTCAAATCTCTTGTTTATGATATTATTCAACTTGTCATATTTGGGATATTGTTATAAATTTCTTCTGTGGAGAACTACTTGGGGCACTACATTAGTGATTTCTATGATTTGAATTGAAAGCATGTGATTTCAAATGTATTGCCTATCAAAATTGTTTTTGGGTTGTAGTCAATTTATCATTTAAAGTTCTTTGAAGACCTTTCATTTCTTCATCTTGCAAAAGTAATAGCAGATTCCAAATTCAATTTATCTTACAAGAAATAAAGAATGTCAGTTGAATGGAGACTCCAAAACCTTGTAGAAACAAATCTCTGTTGACACACTTTATCTTATCTTTTCTTGAAATGATCTGATGTATATTTGTATAACTGTATATAAGGGTTTTACATTTGTATATATTGGATTTCTTGGTAGATCTCTTGGGGTTTTCTCTTTAGCATTTACCTTTTACATTCATTGCAAAACCAAACAAAGAATCTTCCAATCTTTAGGCCAAAGAAGAGTACCACCTCTATAAAAATGCAAGGGGATTCATATCCTTGTGAGGTTGACCTTAAGACCGTAAAACAATCTTTTAGATCAATAGGACCCCATACCTAGAAGTCTTTCCCAAATCCACCTCACACTCACTACATGACTTTGATAGGTTCTTATCGGGAAACACCCCTTGACTTGGGGATTGGTTTACCTAATGGAGCACCATGGCACCCCTCCCATACCTAAATTAGGCAAAAATTATAAGGTCTTAGAGTATTTGTTTAATTTGAAAAGGGGGATTTCATGCACATGGTTGGGTGGTTCTTGTATCAGATGTGGCTAAGTTGGCATGATTCTTGTGACTTGTGGACCCTTGGAGGGCACATTTGTTTGTCTTTGCAAGACCTTTCCCAGTGGATAGGTATTTGTGAGGAGATGACTTCATTCGGACCTTCATGAGGGCTTTGGAGACCAAGGATGGATGATAGACCCCACGTCTGGGGAAATTTTGTGATGAGTGTTTGTACCTGGAAGGAGGTCGTTGCCTTTGGACGCACTTTGGCATGACTAGACGTTGAGATTCCACCTCTCTCCACTTGGACGATGGCCTTTGGAAGCCTACACATCATCCTACTGGCCCATGATGTCATATAGAGGGATGGCGTTTGATGGAGGTGATGGTTTTACACTTGGCATGGCATTTTGGCACATGTTGGACTGATGTATGGCCTTTGGAGGCCCAACGTTGCAGATTTCCAGCCCAACATTCCACCCTTGAAGCTCAACGTCACCCTAAGACGGTATGACAAAACCCTTTTAGGGTTTACTTTTTGTAAAAATTGAATTTTTGTAATTTGAAAGGGCAAATTAACAAGTCAGCTCTCTTGTAAAGAGACATGACTTTGGGATAAAGTCTTTTCGTGGCTAGGATTTCCCATATAAGTATGGCTAGCCACCATTTCATTATTCATCATAACATTTTCATCTCATTTTGGTGGCTAGGGTTTGAAGGACAATTGTTGGATGTCTCTTGCTGATTTTTTGTGGAATTTCCTACAAATT
The DNA here is from genome assembly GCA_010110895.2 of Picea sitchensis. Lineage (NCBI taxonomy): Eukaryota > Viridiplantae > Streptophyta > Pinopsida > Pinales > Pinaceae > Picea > Picea sitchensis. The sequence goes on along the minus strand of SNQJ01S0015258.1, from coordinate 32,880 downwards.
AGGGTTTGTGCTTGGTTAATCTTGGAGAAGTAAGTAAAATCTACAATTTCATTTCATGTGTTGGATGTTTATGTTGAATTTTACTTGTTCATATTGAAGGTATATTGCTTGTTTAAACCCTAAGAGAGGAGCATAAGTGCTTCCTCCTCTCAAAAGGATTTTCCATCCATAAATCGGTGAAGGAAATCCTACCTAGATTGAGCTCCTAAAGCCCTAAAGTGCTAGCACTTTAGGAGTGTCACTCTAGAGTCTTGTTGTTGACATAATCAAAGAATCTAAGAAGGATGAAAGAATTGCTAGAGCCCAAAAGTGCTTTCTCTCTAGCAACTTCTTCTTTTCAAGGTTTGAAATCTAGGGCCCTAATGTGCTAACACCCTAGCTTTCAAGCCCTATCTCTTAGATATTACTATCATCATTCTCCAAACATATTGCAATTGCTGTTATAAAAGACTCCATATCCCAAAAGGCACTAGTTTAATTGCTCTTGTGAAGGAAGACATAATCAAAGAATCTAAGAAGGATGAAAGAATTGCTAGAGCCCAAAAGTGCTTTCTCTCTAGCAACTTCTTCTTTTGAAGGTTTGAAATCTAGGGCCCTAATGTGCTAACACCCTAGCTTTCAAGCCCTATCTCTTAGATATTACTATCATCATTCTCCAAACATATTGCAATTGCTGTTATAAAAGACTCCATATCCCAAAAGGCACTAGTTTAATTGCTCTTGTGAAGGAATTTGATCAAACAACTTTCAAATCTTATTCTCTAAGGCTTCCACTGACTTCTTCTAACTTTAACTTAGCCTAATCTACTAATTTTGGTTTTGATGTTGCAAATCATTGCTACAACTATCTCAATCAAATTAATTTGATGCATACTTCACTCTAACAACCAACTAACACGCTCATAATTTGCTTCGAATAGTTGCTAATTGATCTACTGAATGTATGTTAAGCTTTCACTATCTTTTCATGAAATTCTGATCTAATATTCTTGTGGCTGTTACAAAATTCTAATCACTATGTAAACTATTATCTTGCTGCAATTTTGTACCATCTATCATTACTTTTCATTGTCTATTGTCTCTTGAGGTTTATATTGCATACCGGTACTTGGAAATATCACATGCATCCTATAAATTGTTCTTGTTCCAGGAAGGTACCCAAAACACTTCCTTTTGCCTCAAATTTCATAGACATAGACATTCGACTTAGGTAACCAAGAGAGGGGGCAGTAGGCTTAGCTACATTATCTGCTACTTTGACGCCTTAAGGTTACTGGGGATGCCTTCCCTGCGGTGGACTTCTGTCCATTACTAAAACATGGGGATCTCTTACTAAGGTGACAGTGGTAGGATTTCTTGTAGCTACACAAGATTTGACTTACTTGTGTTGGGATTTGAACAAGTACAAATCATGCGATAACATTTTGGTGCCGTTTCCAGGGACAATCGAGCCAATTTTCCTCAATGACACATCTTTGGTAAGCTTTTTCGGAAGCCCTTATCTTACAAGCTTACCCGACGATTCCATTGAGGGTGATTCCCTCACTTCCTTCGATAATCCTAGAAGGGTTATCTGGCGACTCCACTGAGGGTGATTCCCTCACTTCCTTTGATAATCCTAGAAGGGTTATCTGGTGACTCCACAAAGCTTAGGGAGGTATACCAACAAGGCCTCCTCACAACTCTCTCGTGGTAAAATCTCTCTTTGGGGGAAACCTTCCCTTGAATACAATGGCTCAAACTCAAGCCCAGAGTCAAAAGAAATGGGTGTCCAAGCTCTTCAAACCATTAGATATGTTAGCCATCCCAAGATACTCTCGACAGATGCCTGCAAAGTATGAAAAATGGTTGCGCAAATTTTCTAGTAATGATGTGGTCACCGTTGAAGAGCATATGTGCAATTTTTGGGCCTTCTTTCAACTCAATCATGTGAGTGATGATGCCAAAGATTTGATGATGAAGCTTTTCTCTGCCACTCTTCAAGATGTTGCTAGAAGATGGTATGAAAATCTCCCTGTTTTTAGCATCAAAACCATGGATCAATTAGAGGAAATTTTTCTTAAAAGATGGAGTGTCAAAGAAGATCCAAACATGTTCTTGCTGCAACTCAATGAGATCAGGAAATCTAAGAATGAGACTACTAGGGAGTTCCATACCAAGTTTGAAAGGTTGCTGCGACAAATACCTAAGAGTTATCACCCTGGATAAGATTACCTTCTCTTCCTCTATACCAAGGCATTTTTTGGGCGATTTGGATTCATGCTCAGGGATAAGGGACCAAAGACAATTCAAGAGGCTCATAAATTAGCTACAAGAATCAAGGCTAATCTGTCATCATCCAAGGTGGAACCTCTCTATGCCCCAAGAACCAAGGTTGATGTTAAACCAAAGGTAGTGCATGACGCTGAGACCACCCAAGATATTAGTGATTCCTTGGCAAGACTTGAAGAGAATGTGGATGGCATAAAAATAAATCAAACCTTGATGATGAATATAATTACCAATTTGGAGAGAGCACAACAACAGGCTCCCAGGCCTCCTTTGAAAGGACAACCTCAAAAGCCCGGTCAAGTGTACAAGCCTCGAAATGAGAAAAAGGTGCCTAATACTCTCGCTCCCTCAAATGTTGTAGATGAAACTCAATGTTTTCAGTTTAGGGATGCACATTGGGAGCATGAATGTCCAATGAACAATGGAGACCCTAATCAAGTGAACATTTTGAATTATGTCTTCGCTAAAGAGCCACGAGTATGTCTCAATATCACACTCGAACAACATGAAGAAGGCATAAAAGAAGCAACTAAGAGGGCTAGGATGGAAGTTATAAACAATTTAGATGAAGAGTCAAGGGAGAAGTTGAAGAGGCAAGAGTTGCAAGTGTATAGAAGACAAAAGAAAGTGCCTCAAGCCCCTCCCACTGAATCCAAGCTTCCTCAACATAAACTTCCACCTCCACCAGTGAGTAGGCTTCTACCCAATCCTACTTTGCCAAAAACCGACAATATTCACTTGAATTTTGACTTGGAAAGTGTTTTGGCAAAGATCGATATATATTGTTGCCATGTTTGTTTGGTAGCTATTCAGTTAAATTTGCCCATGAATTCTACCTGGGCTCATCCCTTTGAAACTCATGCAATACAGGTGGGGCAGACCACAACAAGAATGAAATTCCGTGTTCTGAAAATTCCGCATTATTAAATTGGGAAGCCTAATAATATAAATCCTGGATCAGAAACCCATATTGAAAACATTTGACAGTTGGTATTGTTCAATAGGCCTCTATATCTCGAGCAGATTAAAAATATGTCTTTATTTGCCTTGTTCCTTTTTTTTGGAATTGCTTCCAGAAACATGCTTCAGTGGCTGCACCACAAAGAGAAGACTTCATTCAGCTCAGGTGCCAGGTTTGAGTGGTAGCTATTCAACCAAAATTGCCGAGTACCTCCACCTGGCCTCATCCCTTTGAAACTCATGCCATATAGGTGGGGCAGAGTCATAGTCCACAATGAGCATGAAAACCTCGTGGATGGTTTGAAAATAGGTTTGATCCAGATGGATGTTGGTGGCCTCCCACTTATTCCAACTGGCTCATTTTGACAGTTTTCCAGTTCGACAATTGTTTCCTAGTTTTCGGGTCCCTGACTTCCGAGGCTGTTTTGATGCCTAAACAACGTTTTTAGGGCTCGCCACAGGGAACATGTGTAGTCCTCTGATAGACCTTTCCAACAGGCTATCGTGCGCCTAAAATGGAGATTGTATGCAAAAGTTACGATCCCGAGAAGTTGATGTATTAACTTACCCAAACATGGCCCACATGAGTTTTGGCGCTTCATCTCCTAGGGTTAGGTTTTTGGATGTCTAGGGTTTTTGACATTCCTGTTTATTGTAAAAAGGCCTTGAGAGCCTCATTGTAATCTTCTTCTGGCGAATGAGCGCAACCGTCACATCTCTTCTTAAAGATAAGCTGCCACCATTCTAGCAAGCTTGTTTTCCGCTGCATTTTACAGTTTTAGCTTATTTCCTTATTGAATAGAAACCAGTTTTACTGTATATCTGTTATTTTGTGTTAAACATATTTTTTGATAATAATCTGTATTCATTTTGTTCTGCTCATAAAATCCGGATCAGTGGTATTAGAGCGGTCTGCTCCTTGTTGTTCTTAGTGCATGTCCCCAACGAGGTCAGGGTACAAAGAACTGGGTCTCGAGCTTGTTTCTCTTGAGGACAAAAACTCTCGCATGCCCAAGCGACCTCTCATGGTGGGAGAAAAGAAAGACGACAGGACAAGAGATCCCTTCAAAATGTTGCTCTAGGAATCTCTCACGCAACAGAGGAACGAGATGATGGATAGTTTTGTGCAAATCCTTCGACGACTACCAACAGGCGACACATCTTCCTCAAACAGAGGCACTGCTCCCTGAAAGGTACAAATCAACTTCGATATTCCTATATTTGAAGGTCAGATAGACACAAATGCTGTAGACAAATGGTTGAATCTGCTAGAAGGGTATTTCTTTGTCCATAACTTCTCGAATAGAGAAAATATTACTTTTGCGCTCCTCAAAGCCGTTCCCCTTGTTAAAGATTGGTGGGAAACTTTCTTTGAGCAGAAGGAAACAGAGGAACCCTCATTATTTACAGTTGCGGTCACTTGGGAGTCCTTCAACGATGCTATTAAGGAAGAATACTATCCTATTGGAAGTTATGACGACTTGTATACAAAATGGACCACACTGCGGCAGGAAAGAGACGAAGCAGTGCCCGAGTTCACAAATATCTTCCATACCTTGCGCACCAAGCTGGGTATCAAAGATTCTGAGTGACATCTGGTGCTCAAGTATCGGGGCGGTCTGCATAGATACATCTAGGCCGAAATGGAGTTTCTGGACATCTCATCCTTGGGCGCGGCCTACCGATATGCCGTCAAAATCGAGCAAAAGCTAAAACAAAAGACGTGGCAATTTGGGCCTGGGAACCTTCACAACAAAAGCCAGGAAAGGGCGGCGCCAACCCGCAGAACAAAGGACAGAGCAAAGACGGACGCCTCAAGACAACCAGTCCAGGCTGTAAGCAAAGAAGGACACGTGAAAGACAAAGGAAGATACTGGGAAGTGGTGCGACTTCCATAAGAGCCCCTGACATAACACTGCTGATTGCTGCTCAAAGCAGTTGCTGGTGGCTGAGGAGAAAGCCTCTGAGTTAGATGTGGGTTCCGACTCTGAGTCAGAGCCAGAAAGGGGGAGACAGATCATCGATGCAGAACCCAGTGCTACTGTTGCTACCACAAAGCTCCAGCTCAGTGAACCAAATGAGCCAGAGGAAGGCGAGCGCCTTTTTCATTCATGGATGTGGGTGAAGGGTACTCTGTTGCACTTCATCGTTGATAGCGGTAGCCAGAAGAACCTCATCTCAGTAGAGGTTGTCAAGCGACTCGCCCTGTTGGCAACGTCGCACCCACAACCCTACACCATTGGATGGCTCCGCCAAGGAAGCGACATCTGCATCAGCCAACAATGTCGCCTGTCATACGACATCAAGCCTTTCAAAGACGAGGTATTGTGTGATGTTGCCCCTCTCGAAGTTTGTAATGTTCTTTTGGGCCAACCATATTTATGGAAACGCCATGCTATAAATGAGTCTAGGCCTCGCAGTGTTATTATTACTTTGAACAAGAAATTGTACAAGATACCGGAGGCAGTCCCACCTAGTGCTATTTCCTTGATCTCTACCAAGCAATGCAAGAAGGTCATCTCTCAGACGGGGAAGTTTGTCTTCGTTGTGATTCGCTCTCATTCTAGATCGTAGCCACATCCAGGGTATCTGCGACTGACCTCTCCACACAACAGAAGCAAGTGGAGAGGGTCGTGGAAGCATACTCGGATAGCTTCTCGTCAACTACCGGGGTACCTTTGCACTGTCAGGTCAAGCACCCAATTGATCGGACCCCAACGCACCGCTGCCCAATGGGCCAGTCTACTGCCACTCTCTGTTAGAGAATGAGGAGATCAAACGACAGATCCAAGAACTACTCCACAAGGGGCACATCCGTCCCAGCTCATCACCTTGCGGGAGCCCAATCGTGCTGGTACAGAAGAAAGATGGAACATGGCGACTCTGCATTGATTACTGGGCCCTGAATAAAATCATAGTCAGAAACCGGTACCCAATTCCCTGAATCGACGACCTCCTTGATCAACTCACGAGAGCCAAATACTTCAGTAANATGGAAGACTGCCTTCAAGTCAAAGGAAGGTCTTTTTGAATGGTTGGTCATGCCCTTTGGCACGACAAATGCTCCAGCCACTTTTATGAGGATGATGAACGATATCCTGCGACTATTCACCAATAATTTTTTAGTGGTGTATCTAGATGACATTCTCATTTACAGCAAGACTTGGGGAGAACACTTGCAGCATATTCAACAGGTTCTGCACACCCTGCGACAACACAAGCTATACGCCAACTTGAAAAATGCTCCTTCGGCATGGACATGGTCCATTACTTGGGCTACATCGTTGATCAACATGGTGTACATATGGATCCAGCCAAGATCCAAGTCATTTGTGACTGGCCAGCCCCAACCACTCTCACTGAGCTTCGGAGCTTCTTGGGCCTTGCCAATTTCTACCGCAGGTTCGTGTTGGGATTCTCCCATATTGCATGGGCCCTCAGCCAAGTAACTAGGGGTGGTGGTAAGGCGAAATTTGTGTGGGGCCGGTCCAACAACAAGCGTTCGATGATTTGAAGCAGCGCTTGTGCTCAGCCCTAGTACTTTCACTACCGAACCTGCAACAACCCTTTGAGATCGAGACAGATGCTTCAGACTATGCTGTGGGCGTTGTTCTCACTCAGCACGACCACCCCGTGGCCTATCATAGTGAGACACTATCAGATGCTGTCCGTAAGTACCCTACTTACGACAAAGAAATGTACTCCATTGTGCAAGCCTGTCGCCAATGGAGACATTACATTCTTGCGAAGGAGACAGTCATCCACACTGATCATAAACCAGTGCAGTTCATGCAGACACAAGGCAAATTGCAGAATGACCGCCATTAGAAGTGGTACACATACTTGCAACAATTCCACCTCAACATCAAGTATAAAACAAGAAGCACCAACTACGTCACTGATTGCTTCAGCAGACAGTTAGTCGCGGCACTCACCACAGTGCTAGACTCTTGTGGCCATGAGACCTCTGGATGGCCCCAACTCTATCAGACAGACCCAAACTTCCCCACCACCTACCAAATGTTGGGTGCAAACGTAGTTGTCGCTAATTTCCATCTTCAGGATGGGCTGCTCTGCCATCTGGGCCATATCTGCGTTCCATCAAGCGAGCGAGCGAAGATGATCTGGGAAGCCCACTACAGTCGGGTGGTAGGACACTTCGGCATCGAAAAGACAGTGGCAATGCTGTAAAAATATTTCTACTTGCCGAAACTTCGACATGAGGTCAACAAGTATATCAGGTCCTGCATTGCCTGCGCTATTGCCAAACCGACCAGTAAGAAACAGGGCTTGTACACCCCTCTGCCTGCTCCTGACAGGCCATGGGAATCCATCTCCATGGATTGCATGTCGGGCCTCCCGTCCACCAAGAGGGAAAATGATTGTGTTTTTGTGGTGTTGATCACTTTTCTAAGATGGCGATTCTGGCCGTCTGCAAGAAGAGCATCACAGCAGAGGCCACTGCCAAGCTCTTCTTTGAATGAGTTTGGGTACATTTTGGAATCCCACAAACCATTGTCTCAGATCGGGATAGTCGATTTCTCAGCACATTCTGGTCGAGCCTCTGGTCACTGTTGGACACCAAGCTCAACAAATCCACAACCTTCCACCCCCAGACAGATGGCCAAACCGAGGTTGTAAATCGAATGATCGTGCATATCCCGCGCATGTGTAATTCCAAGCACCCTTGCATATCGGATGAGAGTCTTCCCTATGTCCAACATAGCTACAACTGAGCCCTGTATAGCTCAACTGGCCACAACCCCTTTCAGGTGGGGTTGGGATTTCAACCATTGGGTCCCATAGATATTGCACTACCCCTTGCAGTCACCTCGGCCGACTCATCTCCTCCTCCAACTGAAGCTGACAAAGCCACCCGGTTCATTGAGCGGATCCAACACATTCACCAACAGGTTCAGGATATCCTACAGAAGTCCAATGACAAGTACAAGCAGCACCATGATCAACACCCGATGCCACATAAGTTTCAGGTGGGCGACAAAGTTTGGTTGCATTTGCAGAAAGAACGCCTTACCGGACCCCATCGAAAGCTTTGCCCACTTCGTTATGGGCCGTACACCATCACCAAGGCTGTGGGTGATAATGATTTTGAGCGCAACATTCCTCCTTTCCTCGGCCTGCACCCAGTGTTCAATGTGGATCTCCTTCGACCTTATTTCCCACCATTATTGGACACCTCAGAGATTGCAGAGCAATTGACACCAACAGAGCTCAACTCCGATTGCATACAACATGCATCCGATGATCTAATTGTGGACAAACAGGTCAAGGGCACTCGCCAACAAATGATCTAGCTTTATTGAGTTGTCAAAGCAGGGCAACTCTTGCACCAAGGCAAGTGGCTCACCCGGGGCCAAATTCAACAGAAATTTCCTCATCTAATGGGGGCACTCAACGCAATGGAGGCCATTGCTTCCTAAGGGGGGAGGATTGATCCAGATGGATGTCGGTGGCCTCCCACCTATTCCAACTGGCTCATTTTGACAGTTTTCCAGTTCGGCAATTTTTTTCTAGTTTTCAGGTCCCTGACTTCCGAGGCCGTTTTGAGGCCCTAAATAGCATTTTTAGGGCTCACCACAGTCAACATGTGTAGGGCTCACTACATGCAGCATGTGTAGTCCTCGGATAGACCTTTCCAACGGGCTATCGTGCGCCTAAAACGGAGATCGTATGCAAAAGTTACGACCCCAGGAGGTTGATGTACTCACTTACCCAAATGGGGCCCACATGACTTTCGACGCTTCATGTCCTAGGATTAGGTTTTTGGATGTCTAGGGTTTTTGACATTCCTGTTTATTGTATAAAGGCCTTGAGAGCTTCATTGAAATCTTCTTCTGGTGAATGAGTGCAACCGTCACATCTCTTCTCAAAGATAAGCCGCCACCATTCTAGCAAGCTTGTTTTCCGCTGCATTTTACAGTTTCAGCTTATTTCCTTATTGAATAGAAACCAGTCTTACTGTATATCTGTTATTCCGTGTTAAGCATCTTTTGATAATAATCTGTATTCATTTCGTTCTGATCATAAAATCTTGGTCAAGGTTGGCCTCACCAGTGAATCAATGCCCCATCTTCAAAATATAAAAATGAAGGTTAAATGACAGATTTTCTAACTTTAATTGTTGCCATGTTTGTGTGGTAGCTATTCAACCAAAATTGCCGAGGACTTCTACCTGGGTTCATTCCTTTGAAACTCATGCAATACAGGTGGGGCAGACCACAGCAAGAATGGAACTCCATGTTCTGAACATTCCTCAATCAATGAACTGGGAAGCCTAATAATAAAAATCCTGGATCAGAAAACCGTATTGTGAAGTAGCATTTGACACTTGTTACAGTTCAATAGGCCTCTATATCCTGAGAAGATGAATAATATGTCTTTCTTTGCCTTGTGCCTATTTTTAGGAATTGCTTCAAGAAACACGCTTCAAGTGGCTGCACTGCAAAGAGCAGACTTCATTTGACTCAGGAGCCAGGTTTGAGTGTTAGCTATTCAGCCAAAATTGCCCAGTACCTCCACCTGGCCTCATCCCTTTGAAACTCATGCCATACAGGTGGGGCAGAGTCCCAGATCACAATGAGAATGGAAACCTGGCCTCAGTCGGTTGGCCTCACCAGTGAATCAGCATCTCATCTTCACAATATAAAAATGAAGGTTAAAGGACAGTTTCATAAATTTTGTTGTTGCTAAGAGAAATTATTTGGATTTTTTTCTGCCATGTAGTTTCTGTGATTCTGCTCTAAAAATATTGTTCCGGATGTTGAATAATTTTTCCGTGGTAGGTTATTGGAAATGAATTGATTAATCTAATATCACATGATTACATCTTCCAAAACTTCGTTATATTTTGTTTTTATTGGTTTATTTCTGTTATGATTTTTTTGCAGGAGAGATTGGATCTGTATACCAACAGGATAGAATATTATATCGACAGGAGTACAGGTACGAAACTGACATACTTTATTGGGAAACTACCATGTTTGGGTCTACATTCTTTAACAGAAGGAAGCTATTTACTTGAAATCTTTACTATTGTTCCCTTTTATATTTGTATGCACATCAGTGAGAGTATAAAAAGATCACGACTATTTTCACCTCATAGACTTTGCTATGCACTTGAATGGGCATGTAAGAATCACAAGTGCTGCCTCTATATTTTTAACAAAAAATTCAATCCCTGTGCATGACATTTTGACATTTAACTACATTTCTAAAATTGACTAGATTGTGTAGTTCATAGTGTCTTAACAGACAACATTACCCAGATGTGTACATCCATGTAATGAGTTTAGTGTCTCCTATATATAGAGAAATGATTGAATCAGAAAGGGAATGACAGTCTTGGAGGACATTATCAACATACTTTATGAATAGGCCAAGATTCCTTTATTTCCTGTTTACAGTAAGTATCAAACAGAAATAGACCCCTGGACCATTCCTTATTGAGGACTTAGTTTTGTTTGTTTATGTATTGGCAGCACGTCCTATGACAACCTTAAATGCACAAGCTGCAACTCGTTTTATCGAGCATTCATTACCCGATCTTACAACAGGTTGGTTGTTTCGGTTGTCAATTGGGTGCCCGGATAATGTGCACCTTGATGTTTCTTATCCTTTTTTTGCTCTCCCTTGCTGGTACGTGTGGTGCTTCTTGCATTGCAGAGAAAAGGCGTGATATGCGGGATATAAGTATAGGAATGGGACCTAATCGTAAGTCACGAGAAGACCATGGTAAAAAGAAGAAAAGAAAACATGATTTAGCTGAAAAGCAGTCTGTTGCTGCAGCAACAGCTTCTTTTTTGGCAGAAGCACAAAAGGAGCTCTTTGGTGGAAGGAATCTAGGGAAACAAAAAGAAGATGAAGAGCCTGAAGAAGTTGAAATAGAGGGGGATTGATGAGAGAGCCCATATTATGCCTAAGGATCCTTCTTAATTAGCCTTTTGGGTTCAATGTCGAGCACACTTGAGAAGCTGTCAAGAGATAATTAAATTAGGACATGATGACAAATGAGCTCTTTTAGTGGAAAATATCACGGGCACCGAGATGCAGGGTATCCAAAAGATGGGATATCGGGAAACAATATAGCTGTCAAATCGGATTCACATGTTTTTCTGCCTTGTATATATACTTGAAAGGATGTTGAAAAGTGATTTCAGTGCTGTTATGTTAAATTGCAATAATTGGGTTGACTTCTGGAGGATTGTATGGCTTAACACAGATGAAGAACTTCCAGAACCCTTTCAACCTGATTATACCGAGCATTTGGAAGAAGAGCTGTGCCCAGTGGCTGCTATCAAGGGAGGCTTTTGTCATTTGATTTTATTGAATTTTACTTGGCTTTGTGCATTCATCTTAAAACTATGTCAGTGGAAATTCTGTATTATCTTTGCCAAAGAAATGGTTTTTAAGATTGTGAAATTTGTAATTTTATACCCTGTGCCAGTTTAGAAAATTTAGAGGAGATATAATAGATTGAAAGGAAATTTTTTATATCTTTATTATTGGTGCTGTACATCACAAAGTCTGTATCATTGCACTTGATTATAGTACAAGCACTGTCAAATCTTCTGGAGAAAATTCTGAGCATACAAATTACATGCCGCGGTCAGTTAACCCATGCACCGAATGGGCAAATCTTAATCTCAATCTGTTAATGTTCAAAGTATAGAACATTTCAAGACATCTCTCAAATTCCAGTGTTATTCAAGACCACCATGCATTGAAAGGGCAGAATCTTAAATCCTTATATTAGTATAATCCATTTGAGGCATCTCTCGAATTGGACTGCTATCCATAATCCTGATAAGACGTCTGAAATTCATTCATTCAAAATTACATGTGGTCATCCTGTGTAGTTCTATTGTATATATATAATTACAATAGAATTAAAGGAAAAACTACTGGACATAATTGGACATATTTGCAGACCTCTGGTTCTTTAATTTGTGAAGTGCCAACATGCTAGGTGAAAAGAGGTTGAAATAATTTCTGAGAAAAGTTTATACCATACAGTACACCAGAGATTGCTTGACGGTTTGACGGTAAACCACTGAGAAAATATTAATTTTAGACAGTTGAGTCACTTTATTGAAAGTGGGCATCTTGCGTTGCTCGGGATCATCTATAAATTCTTTGGACTTGAAATGTGGTTTATTTCTATCCTTATCCACCCATCAACCGCTTTGAAACATGATTCTCCAGCATTGATTTATCGTCAACCGCTTTGAAACATGATTCTCCAGCATTGATTTATCGGGAAGATCACTCCTTCGTCATGGTGGGAATTGATGAATTGAAATTTCTACTTGTATCATTTCATGTAACAAAGAATTTAAACTTTTTTTTGCAAGGATTTGATTTCATGTAACAAAGAGTTTAAATTCTGAGTATATAGAGAGATTTTATTTCTACAAATAAAGGCAGATGGAAAGGGGTGAGTTGATATGGTCAGACCTATATTTCACTGAAAGAGTTTAAATTGTTTTTACAAGGATTTGAAAATGGGAATTGTTTAAAAAAGTAGAAAGCATTAATTTTAGATGGTTGAATTTTTTTTTATTGAAAGTGGGCATCTCGATTCTTGTATTGCTCTGGATCATCTAAGTTGTCTATAAATTCTTTGGACTTGAAATATGGTTTATTTCTATTCTTATCCACTCATTAATAGCTTTGAAACATGATTTGCCAACATTGATTTATTGGGAAGATCACTTTGTCGATGTGGTGGGAATTGATGAATTGAAATTTATCCTTGCATCATTTCATGTAACAAAGAATTTGGGATTGCAACATTTTGTGTAACAGAGTTTGGAATCAACAAACTACTCTACAGCCAGAGCCAGCCAAATTAGATCTGCAAGGAGAAAATGGGCAAATAAACAAGCTCAGGTTGCAAGACTGGAGCTTGGAAATGGATATTGGCAAAGTTATGGGTTGAGTTTAATTGGGTTTTTTTCTTTGTTTAAGCTTAATTTGAATGAGGTTTGCTTATGGTAAGTAAATTATTATTTTTCCATTTTCTCTTTTACATAAACTAGGCTAACATAAATACAAAACAATAGAATACGATTAATGCTATTTTATCAATTTGTTTGGGTGACATTTATGCTGTGTTTAATAGAATGCTATTACGGTATTCAATTTGCACGAAGCAACACAAAAACAAGAAACAAGCCACCCTTTGTATTCAATTAAAAATGAAAAATGAAAAATGAAGGAGATGAGCAAGCAATCCCTTCACTTCTAAATAAAAATACACAATAAGAGAAAGAAAGATTTGTTCACATGGGATGGTTTGATAAGGACAATTAAAAATGAAAAATGAAGGAGATAAGCAAGCAATCCCTTCACTTCTAAATAAAAATACACAATAAGAGAAAGAAAGATTTGTTCACATGGGATGGTTTGATAAGGATGTGGATAGTGAGCTCTCCCCAATGTCCACAATATAAATAAAAAATAAGTAAAAATGTAAACATTGTTTTTACAAGGATTTGAAAATGGGAATTGTTTAAAAAAGTAGAAAGCATTAATTTTAGATGGTTGAATTTTTTTATTGAAAGTGGGCATCTCGATTCTTGTATTGCTCCGGATCATCTAAGTTGTCTATAAATTCTTTGGACTTGAAATATGGTTTATTTCTATTCTTATCCACCCATCAATAGCTTTGAAACATGATTCCCCAACATTGATTTATTGGGAAGATCACTATGTGGTGGGAATTGATGAATTGAAATTTATACATGCATCATTTCATGTAAGAAAGAATTTGGGATTGCAACATTTCGTGTAAGAGTTTGGAATCAGCAAACTACTTTACAGCCAGAGCCAACCAAATTAGATCTGTAAGGAGAGAATGGGCAAATAAACAAGCTCAGGTATTGCAACACTGGAGCTTGGAAATGGGTATTGGCAAAGTGACGGGTTGAGTTTGTTTGTTTTTTTCTTTTCTTTGTTTAAGCTTGATTTGAACGAGGTTTGCTTATGGTAAGTAAATTATTATTTTTCCATTTTCTCTTTTACATGAACTAGGCTAACATAAATACAAAACAATAGAATAAGATTAATGTTATTTTATCCATTTGTTTGGGTGTCATTTATGCTGTGTTTAATAGAATGTTATTACGGAATTCAATTTGCACTAAGCAACACAAAAACAAGAAACACACCACCCTTTGTATTCAATTAAAAATGAAAAATGAAGGAGATGAGCAAGCAATCCCTTCACTTCTAAATAAAAATACAAAATAAGAAAAAGAAAGACTTGTTCACATGGGATGGTTTGATAAGGATGTGAATAAAAGGTGAGCTCTCCCCAATGTCCACAATATAAAAAATAAATAAATAAAAATGTTAAAACATTTTCTGTTACAAAGGAAAAATGAGAAGCTAATTTATGCATTGTAAACAAAAATGTAATGGAAGAAACTACAAAGAAATGTTACAGTGGATTCCCAATGATGTCCAAACCAATGAAAGGAGGGTTAAACTTGTCAAGTGCTTTTCTCTTGGTGGAGTGCAATGAGAGCTCCAACTATTTTTTAGGTTTTAAAATGTTTCAAGCGATGTAAGGGCCAAGAGACTAGAATGTAAGGGAATAAGGTAAGAGCAAGGGTAGAAGGGAGGAAGAAAGCATGAGACTACTTGTAGAGCATTCTAGCAAATACAACCTCTGGTTGTGGGAAATGAAGGGAAAGGAGGATTTGCTTGAAATTCGTTATAGGAGAGTGCCGAGTGCTAATATATGGAGAATGGGATCCAAGTTGCCCTCAACTTTGTAATCCTTGTAATAAAACAAGGAAGCAAGGAGAATGCCCAATGGAGGTCAATGATCCACCAAAAACACTCAAGTAGAAGAGGAATGAAAGGCAATGGATGCCAAGAGTGCTCCATAAAAGTTGGAGTCAAATCCTAGAGTATTGGGGCATAAGAAGGTTGGAAGAACTCTCCAAATTGAAGAGAGGAGTGCCAATATTAAAAGAAAAAGGCACATGATTTCATAAGCAACAATCAATATGGATATTCAAAATTAATTTCTATTTTGAGAGATTTTACAACATAGGAAATTGATTTGTGCGATAAAAAATATACACTTTATACCATATGCCCGTTGCAAATAGAGATAGGGATTGGTTCAAAATTTGTAGAGAGGGGAAATCACACAGATTACTATGCCCATTTTCAAAACTCAAGAGGCACACAGGTGCAACAGTTAAAAAGCCAAAAAGGAGGTCAAAGAAAAGGAATGTACCAAGGACCCTTGAAAGATGCCATTGAGACAAAGTTTTAAACCAAGGCTTCTCACATTCCAATGACTAAAATTAATTTGAACAAATGTGAGAAAAGGGTATTGTCCCAAGGTGGATATTGGGGAAGGTTCAATCTTGGAGCAATATTAGATAGACGTTACTTAGATTTTTGATACCCTCGAAATTTTTGTCACTAATATCCATGCTTGATCTTGGAGCAATATTAGATGTGTTACTTAGATTTTTGATACCCTCAAGATTTTTGTAACTGATATCTTTGCTTATGTTTATGATGGTTTTCATCATTCCTTCCTTTTATTTGGTGAAATTATTTTTTATCCTTAAATGTGGCAAGTCCTCCTCTATGCCTTGGTGATCCTTCATTAGTGAAACCCCCTTTGGGTCATGAGCATATACTTGAAGTGTTAAACCTAGTCCCTCATATGAATCCAATACTATGAGTGAAGGTGGCTATTATTGGTGTTTGAATGCTTTCCTAGGTGGTGAAGAATGATAACATACTTGCCTTGAAAAGAGAAGGCAACGAACTTGATTTATTAGATGAGCCTCTTCTCTCTTTACATCTGTTACATGTTCATGCATATACATTTCTCCCTTATATCATTTATCCATCACTCTATTTATTAATGGAGAAATATGTTCGTCGAGCAACGATGGTGCACCTTAGTAAGAACCTTTGAGGGTTTGATATGACTTGTACACATTAGAGCTCTATGAGACTCTTTTGAATATGACAATATTTTATAGTGTGTTGTGCCAATGCTGATATATATCAACCTTATAGCTCTTTAGTCATAATGGAAGACATCATGGCTATAATGACATGGGGCCAACAACAAAAAATCAAAATAAAAGTACGAATAATGAAGGTATTCAACAAACTTAAGACACAACAACCATTAAAAATGAGGGATTTCATACATCTATGAAAACATAACAACAACCATTAAACTCAAAGATCAATGTCATGACTAGGACTCTATGAGTCCACACATTTATGTAGATTCATAATGGTACATCCATCATAGATAGGATTTTGTGGGCCCAATTGAGATGATGTAGACACACACACACAATCCACTAATGATCTTGCAACTACCTTAAATGTCAATTACAATGATTCCTATCCTAGAGTTGATAAAAATTCACCAAGGACAAATAAAATTCTAAATTTACACAATTAGGCTTCGTTGCCTCATAAAAATGCACTGATCCAGGTGGACATCGGTGGCCACCCACCTATTCCAACTGGCTCATCTTAGCAATTTTTTTGAGTTAGGTAGATTTTTCCTAGTTTTCGGGTCTTGAACTTTCGGGGCCGTTTTGAGGCCCTAAACAACATTTTTAGGGCTTGCCACAATCAATTGTAGAAATAATTAGAGTTTGACAGTATAATGTGTAGTCCTCGGATAGACCTTTCCTATGGGATATCGTGCGCCTAAAATGAAGATCATATGCAAAAGTTACGACCCTGAGAAGTTGATGTACCAACTTACCCCAACAAGGCCCACATAACTTTTGGCGCTTCATCTCCTAGGGTTAGTCTTTTTGGATGTATAGGGTTTTGACATTCATGTTTATTGTAAAAAGGGCTTTCAAAGCCTCATTGTACTCATCTTCTTGCGAATGAGCGCAACCATCACATCTCTACCTAAAGATAAGCCACCACCATTATAGCAAGCTTGTTTTCAGTTTGCATTTTACAGTTTCATCATATTTCTTTATTGAATAGAAACTAGTTTTACTGTATCTCTCTTATTGTTCATTGTGTCTTTGTGTTAATAATAATAATAATCTGTATTCATTTCGTTCTACTCATAAAATCCGGATCATGCACATCCAACATAAATTATGCACTCCTAAAGGGTCCAAAAGCATGCATGACATGTCATCATGTATGATCCATTATCCTATGTTCTTATAATGCATACATGGATATTAATATTTAAGCAAGAGTAAGAAAAAAGGAACCGTGGAATTGAAAACAAGGTGTTGCATTGGCTTGAGTTAGATCCTAAAAATGCACTACAAATTGTACACAAGAGACCATGATGAAATATGAAGGATGATAATTGAAGTATATTACATGTATGATAACCCCACATTTCCATATTTTTCCACACTGTCACCATATGGTGACAAGTATTGAACTTGACAAAATGCCACTTTCCTTGATTTTGCACTATTTTTAGGCCAAGTTAATTAGTCTTTATCAAAATACACACACAAGGAAAAAATTGATCATTACTTTAATCTAAAACTTGATGATTGTTTCTCATGATCTTACCAACCTTTCTATAGTGTTACATTTCCAATCTAAATCTTTTTGTTACAAAATACATAAAAACTATTCTTTACGCAAAATGCAAATCAAGCCATCATGGCTTAGCAAAATACATGCTAGCCCTACAAAAATGCATGCTTGTGAAGATATAAATGTACTAAACTATATTATTTCATATGGTAAACAAGCTCTTATATCAATATTTCCTTAATCTATCTTTAAATATAAGATGTAGGTATAACAAAATCCCAATTTTCAATTATTTTCCTTGTTTTTAATAGTGCTAGAGAATACACACCAACTTTACAAAAATACATGCCCTAATATAAATATGAACCCAAATTGTGATATGAAAAATTTCTAGGATTCTTCATTATCTCCTTTATCTTTCCATACTGTTATATTTCATGAATGGATCCATAAAAGGTCTTTCCATTCTAAATGAACATGATCGCTAAAAAGCGTGACGAATGCAAGCCAATATTTTCAAAAACTCCTAAACATTAAACATCATTTATATGAAAAAGAAACAATTATTATTTCTAAAAAATTGTTAAAACACGTCACCAAATAATTATAAAGTCATCATGATGATTACAACTTAACCAAAATTGGAAAAATTGAATTCTAGGCATAAAACATAGTGTTGTAACAATTTTCGGTGGATAAGGAAAATGCACACATGAAATGTTCAAATTCATGATTTTTAAAATCCAATGGGATTGATGTGGATCATTTCACATTTCCAATGATTCATCATTTCCATAATTTTCATTACTATCACCATCTATGAGTACTCAACCTGCCGAACCACCACTTTCTTGACTTTTGCATCGTTTTTAGGCCAAGTTAACTATTCTTCACCAAAATTCATTCCTAGGTCGAACCATTGAGTATTATTTTAATATGAAACTTGATCACTGTTACTCATTGTTTTTTTTACATAAGAAAGAGGTTTTTATATTAATAGCAGTGGTATGACCACTGTGGAAAAAACTACAAAATTCGGCCTTGCGTTGTATGCATGGGCTTCGAGATTACATAAGGCTCTGCTTTGGTATAGAATTCCAGGATTCCCACTACTTTCGAGAATTCAAAAAAGTCTAAACACAGACTGAGGTTTGGCTTACAATATGGCTACCTGTAATACAAAGGGAGAGTGTGCTCCTGCGTACAAAGAAAAACCCAGAGAACAAAAAAGGAGCTAGAGTCCAGAGATAGATAAACCATAATTAATCCTTCGGATCTGGAGTGATGGAGCTTGCGCTTGGAGATGTCTTTGCACCTGCACTTGTTCAGCGGCTTGAGTCTGCATCTTGGAGTTCCATCTTTCCAATTCGTGCCTCTAGTTCAACTATTTTGCTATGTTGTGTGAGTGAGAGCTTCGACCGCTTCCTCCCTGGGTTGGATGAGGTCTTCTTCCACCATTTTGAACCTCCAGCCGCCTTCCTCGTCCAAATGAAGCAGG
>SNQJ01S0015258.1:1200-13580 GCA_010110895.2 Picea sitchensis | reverse complement strand
AGGGAGGGGGGTTGGGAGGGGAGGCTGAATTGGAGTTGGACGCCATAATGCGAGCAAGGGCTGCGAGAAAGAACCAGGTAGGGGGCCAAGCCAAATCAGTCGGCCAAGAGCGAGCAGGAGGAGGGACTGAACACACCAGCCAAGCGAGAGACCAGGTAGCATCAAGAGAGCAGGATAGGCAGGAATAGGGCGCCACCTTCCCGTATTTAACATTGGTTCGAGTGTGCGTTTCCATGAGAGGAGGCTGCTTCGCGCGAGTGCCATGCGGGAGGGGGATGGGTTCAGAGCAGAACTACATGAGTGACGGGAGGCAAAGGACGAGCGAGGAGTGATGAAGGGACGCAAATGAGTAAGTGAAATACCTTTGCACGAGATGGGGGGCAGACAGAGGTAATGCCTGAGGGCTGCCACGCTTCGAGAAGCTCGGGAGAAAGCCTCATGCCACAGGAGGTCCAGGTGAGTTCCCTCCACGTGTCGTTAAGGGAGAGGGTCAAAAAGAAGAAGTCCATTGATGGAGAGTTGGCCCTTTCTCAAGGGGGTGGTAGCTTTGGCAGCCTGGTCTGCTTCGCTATTGAGCTGTTTAAGCACATGAAAAAAGTCAATTTTATGAAAGGAGTGAGAGAGCCACAGGATTTTCTTGGTGATTTTCCGAAGGTTCATTTGATTTGGCAACGTGTTCATGGCCAGAGCTTGGATTAAGATCCGAGAGTCTCCTATCACCATAATGTCTTGGATAGCTAGCTTACAGGCTTGGATGAGTCCTTGCCAAAGGCTTAGTGCTTCTGCGATGTTATTGGTTTCTTCTCCTAACCCCCAGGAATAGACTAGTTCCCATAATTCAATGGGGTCATAGATAACCCCTCCCCCTCCTGCCGCCCCTGGGTTTCCTTTCGAAGCTCCGTCAAAGAACAAAATGTGTTTGTGCTGAATGCGTCTCCATTCTTTGAAGTCCTCGGGCTGCTTGCGCACTTCCCAAAGTTCGTGAGGGATGGGGAGAGGAGGGGCGTATTTAAGATCGGGGGCAAAGCTAAGGAGCCATTCATCTTTAGGGGAAGAGTAAGTTTGCGGTAAGGTGTTTGGACATAGGTGGGTGAGGCGATCATCGATTAAGGCTTTGGCTTTGACAGAGGCGTGGGCAGGGGTGGAGCTTTGGTTTCTGAAGATCTGGGAGTTCCTTTCGAGCCAGAGTTTCCAGAGGATGAGTTTAGGGAGGGTCATCCAACAGATTTTAAGGTGAGTTTTGGCCTTGAGAGTGAAAGGACAGTAGGTGGTCTAGGATTTTAGCAGG
This sequence comes from Picea sitchensis, assembly GCA_010110895.2. Lineage (NCBI taxonomy): Eukaryota > Viridiplantae > Streptophyta > Pinopsida > Pinales > Pinaceae > Picea > Picea sitchensis. The sequence goes on along the minus strand of SNQJ01S0015258.1, from coordinate 12,292 downwards.
GAAGCAATATCTGAGGGGAAAAGGTCGGTCGGGGTTCCTCCCGGGAGGGCAGTCTGCCAAACTTCTTTAGTGAAGGAGCATCCAAGGAGAAAATGGTCAACAGTTTCTTCACGGGATTGGCATAGGGGGCATCTCAAAGGTCCTTCCCAGGCTTTCCTCCAGAGATTATCACTTGTCAGAATGCTATTATGAGCTAGAGTCCAAATGAAGAAGTCCACTTTGGGTAGAATTTTGACCCACTAGATTTCTTTCCATAACGCCAGATTTCTTGGGGCCTATGGTTCAGCTGTGAGGAATTTATAGCCGACTGCTCCTGTGTAGCTTTCGGATTTCGTGCCCCATCCTCGCTGGTCCTTGAGTCTTTTGGAGATTGGGGATTTTCCTTAGAGCAGGTGAATCATCAACTCTTGTTCTACCTGGATCTGTGTAGGGTAGTCAGGGAAGGTCCAACTTTCCCAGTCATTTGCTCCATCGCTTTGCCAGAGGGAGATGTCCCAGAGGGTATTGTAATTTTGAGCCTTTAGGCAGACTTTTAGGTGCTCCAGTCCAGGCGCGTTGTCAAGCGGGGGGTCCCCCATTATAGAGTCTTCCTAGATGCAGATCTGCTTTCCATTACCCGAGATCCATGTGAGAGCTGGGGCAAAGAAGGTATGCGCTTTTGAACAAATAGAATAGATAGGGGAGCCATGAGAAGTTTTAGGTGGTGAGTCGAGGCATCGAAGCCTCGAGCCTGAGAAGTATTTCTTCCAAATGGCCTTTTTGCACCAGGAGCTCCTTCCTGAGATTACATTCCAGAGCAGTTTTGCTCCAAGGGCCAGATTTTGGGAATGGAGATCGCAGAGTTGAAGTCCGCCTTCAGATAGGGGGTGAGATATTTTGCTCCAACTAACCAGTGGTAGCTTGTTGTCATTGTTTCTCCCTCCTTTCCAGAGGAAACGTTGAAGCAACGCATCAACTTTGGCGATGATGCCTTTTGGAGCTAGCAGAATTGAGCTTTGATAAATAGGAATGCTTGAAAGGAAAGATTTGATGAGAACGATCTTACCTGCGGGGTTTAACTAGCTTGAGCCCCAGGCGCTTATTCTGGCTTTAATTTTATCAACAAGGGGAGCCCAACATGAAGATTTGGCGGTAGCTTTGAAAATGGGGACCCCGAGATACTTGAAGGAGTCCCATTGAGTTTTGCCTGCTATTCCAAGGATTTGAGTAATGTTAGTCATTTCCCTCGGGGTGCAGTTCCACCCATAGATTTGGCTTTTTCTATGATTGATCATACTTCCCAAAATGGCTTGGTATTTGTCTAGCTCATTTTTGAATCTGATGGTCGATCTGATACTTGCACTTCCAAGCAGGATGGTATCATCATCAAACTGAGCATGGTTGATGTCCCTGACTCCTCTGGCTATGCGCAGTCCCATCAGTTCCTGAAGATGTTGTCTATGATCTAACTAGAAGCTCAACATCGAGGCCTGGATGGCATAGAGGAGGGGGGAAAGGGGGCAGCCTTGCCGTAGACCTCGAGAGGCTTGAAAGAACCCAACTGGTTGACCATTTATAAGAGGTGCTATCCAAGGGCTTCCTATGTAGGATTTTGTCCAGTTGATAAAGGCAGGGTCGAATCCGAGCCGCTTCATTATCTAGAAGAGGAAGCTATGCCTTACCCTGTCAAAGGCACTTGCCAGGTCCAGTTTAATTACCATGCATTTTTCCTTCCTGATTTGACTAGAGTGGATGGCCTCTTGGACAAGGATGATGTTGTTGCTGATGTTTCTTCCTTTGATGAAGCCTCCTTAATTATCCAGAATGATTCCAGGAAGGATATTCTTTAGCCTGTTGGCCATGATTTTGGTAATAATCCTATAGCCAATGTTGTAAAGGGAAATAGGTCTGAAGCGATCGAAGGAGGAGGCTCATTTTTCCTTTGGAATAAGAGATAGAAAGGCAGAGTTGGTGCTGCCTCCAATTTTATTGCAGGCTTGCAACTTTTGAATCATTTCGTGGAGGTCATGTTTGATAAATTTTCAGCAGACTTTGATGAATCGGGCTGTAAATCCGTCTGGGTCGGGAGCTTTTATATTTGCAATGGATTTTTTAATCTCTTTTTTGGAGATCGGCTCTGTAAGAATTAAATTGTCTTCCATGGAGATCCTGGCAGGTATGAGGTTGAGGATGTCGTTGGCGATAGCTTCCTGGGCGGTAGGGTCTTTAGTGTAGATGTTTCTGAAGTGCTCGTGAGCAGCGAGTTTGATGTCCTCAAAGTTGGTGAGATTTTTCTCTTGGAAGCAAACTTCTTTGATGGAGTTGAACTGCTTTCTTCCTTCCGCCTGTTTGTGGAAGAAGTTTGTGTTTTTATCCCCTGATTTAAGCCATAGACTTCTTGATTTCTGCCTCCAATATTCCTCCTCTTGGCAGCATGCGCGATGGAGGTTTCTATGGAGCTGTTGTTATTTCTCCAGGGAGATGGAGGCAATTGGATGATTTTCTGCTTGGAGTTGGTGATGCTCTAGAGTTTGTTGTGCTTCCACCCTCTCAAGGCGTGGAGTTTTGAGAGACCTGGCCCACGCTTTAAGTGCTACTTTGAGTTTTCTTAATTTTGCTTCCTAGACGTAGAAAGGGTGACCTGTGATGGGTTCTTTCCAGATTGCAGAGACAATGTCTAGGAAACCTTCCTGCTAGATCTAGGCCGGGATGAAGCAGAAGGGAATGGGGCCTAGATTGCGGTCATGGGAGAGAGAGAGGAGAATAGGCTTATGGTCCAAGGCACTAAAAGGAAGGATAGAGGAGTCCAAGGTGAGGCCGAGGAGGAGGACAGAGTGTTGGACAAGAAATCTGTCGAGGTGGGTTGCAATATGGCCTGGTCCTAATCTTCTGTTGGACCAGGTGAACAATCCTTTAGTGGGTTTAATATCTTCCAGATCCTAGTCCAGGATTAGATCATCAACGATTTCTCTAAAGGGGTCCCTTAAGGGAGATCCCCCTTTTTTTCCCCCGGTGTTTAGAGTGAGGTTTAGGTCTCCTGCTATGATTATATTCTCCAGATGAGGGAGATGTAAATGCTCTTGGATAGAGTTCCAGCACGATCTTTTTTCTACATGAAGTACCGGTGCATAAATGTTAAAGAGGCTTACCTGAACGTCTGTATCTTTATGTCGAAGGACAGTGAGGATCCAGTGCGAGCTGGAGTGGGAATGGATCAACTCGATTTTGTTGGGGTTCAAGAGGGTTCCCAAGCCTCCCGAGGCTCCTCGTGAGCTAATGGCGATTCCGTCAGAGATGTTCTAGAAGGTCTTTCTGGCCTGGAAGAGATGTTGTTCTTCCAGCTTTGTCTCCTGGATTAGCAGGACGTCTGGAGTGGAGATTCACATTAAATCTTTCATTGCTTCAGTTTTCTGTTTACTCTCGAGCCCTCTGCAATTCCAGGAGATGACTTTCATTACTTACCTTTGCTGGTGGTGGCAGCTCCTTTATGGAACTTCCCCTGTTGCCTTGTTGTTCTTGGGTTGATCATTCTGTCCAGTGTTGACTGTCCCCCCTGTAGCTTGTCTTTATAGGTTTCAGCTTCTCCGTGTTCTTTTGCTGATTTCCTTCCCCCTTTTGAGGTTTTTTTTGTGCATGTTTTCGGATCTATTTCCCCTTCCTCTTCTTTTGACAAATCTTCCTTTGATCCTTGGTCCGGATGGCCTATCTCCTTGGGGGGGTCTACACTAGGCGGTGGGTTAGGCCCATGGATTTGTTTTTCTAGTTGGATCTGGATCAGAGTTGGCTCAGCTTCTGGGATGTTCCTTTCGACTTCTGGTTCATCATGGACCTCAAGGTTGTTGCTCGTTTCAGGCTGGGTTTTTTTTGGAGGGTCTTTTTTTTTTAGCGAGGAGGGGTTTGGAGCTTTCCCGTCTCGTCTGGAACCTGATTTGTTTGAATTGTGTCTTTTGTGCTGTTGCCATCCTTTGTCTAGGTCTTTTTCTTGCCGAGCTTGGGGGATTTTTGGGCAGTTTTTTTGGAAATGGCTATACTCATGGCAATGTCGACATTTAAAAGGTAGCTGTTCATACTTTAGCTTCTGGTAATGTTTCCAATCTCCTATTGTCAACTTTAGTGCTTCTGGAAGACCCACTTCTAGGTCAACTTCAACACAGATACATGCACAAGAGTATTGTTCTTTGGGGTTAGCTTTGTCAATGTACTTACCTAGCCCATTGCCGATGGCTTGCATTGACGAGGTGGACCAACAATGGATCAACAAGTTAGGAAGTCTGACCCACACTGGGATCGCCTTGGGTACATCTAGCACCGGGTCAAAGTCTGGCGTCCAGTGGTTGAGGTAAAGTCCTTGGGGGCTCATGAAGTATGACCCGTTTCTGAATATCAGATCTCGGTCATCCTTGGAGATAAATTCGAAAAGGAAGAACCCTTGCCCAATCGTATAGCAGGTGACGCTGCTGGAAAACAAGGGCCGCCAGTTTTTCTGGATCCAATTCTCAGTGGTGCGTGGCGAGGGCCAGAGCCCAACAAACTAACCCACCAGTGCTCGATTTGCTAACGACAACATGNTTTGACGAACTTGGAGGGGGGGTTGGAGGCCGACAATTTTCCTTCAGCGATGAGAAGGCGTCTAAAGGCATTGACAATAGGGAGAGGCCGTGGCTTGCCACCCCTATCATAACTCATGAGTGAGACCTAGCTGCTAGGTTTACAACGACTCAGAGCATGCAGTTTTTTTTTGCAACCTAACAAAAAAAATCACTGTTACTCTCTGTTACTCTTGACTTGATTTACCTTTCTACAGTATTATATTTTCAATTTAAACATTAAAAATTATTCTTTTACAAAATATATCAAAATTGTACTTTTTACACAATGCAAATCAAGCCAACATGGGGTAGTAAAATGCATGCCAACCTTAAAAAATTTGCATGCCTGAGTAAATATAAATCTACCATATTGGAGTATTACACTTTTTTTAATAGGAACTAAAAAATTATATTATCAAAAATGGTCGCAGTAGTACTGACAACACTAAAAATACATATAAAAAGTCTACATGATTCACACTAAACATGTTTGTCCAAAGAATTATACATAGTTGGCTAATATTCTTCTTCTTATTATTTTTTTTCAAAATATAACTATTTCCAATAATCCTATAAAAAGAACCTAAGTTGCTGAATGTTTTTAAAAATATAGCCTAAAGGAGTGATGGGTTGTTGCTTCATCCAATCTAGTGATGTTGCATGTTGGTTCCTATTCTGCAATATCCATGGCTTCTATCATCTATATTATTGTGTTCTCATCCCCATTATTTCCTTGTTATGAGGTTCACTGATCGAAAGCTATTAAAAGAACATCCTTGTTCATAGCTTCTACCATATTTTTAAGAAGATTACATTCCATCTCCAAAATTGCTAATTGTTGTTTGACCTGCAAGAGGGTGTTCATGATTTTTGTTAATTTTGCCATGCATTGTTGCTCAAATTCCATGAACTTGGAAATAAGGGAGATATGGAATATCTATTTTCTTGGACCATATCCTCATGGGTCCTTAATATTCTTCTTAATTCCATTAAATCTCGAGGCTCCATAATGAAAAGGAAAACTAAAAGTAGGTGACAGACCTCTAATCTATGCACAATGAAAGACGAGATGCCTAAGTGATGAAAAAACAACACTTTCCCAAATATCAAATGGGCCTTTGGAGTAGTGTGGGAACCAAATATTTTTAGTTTTTTTCTCAAAAAAGGAAACTCTACCCCAAATAGGTATGCAAATTGTAGGGGGGAGAGACTCAAAGCTGAAACAAGACAAACATTGAATGGAATTGAAACCAAGTAACTATATCAAGACCACAAATGAAAGATCTCCAAATGCGAATAAGAATCTAGTACCAAGATTCCAGAACCAACAACAAGGCCCCACGATTTTGAAAATCAAAGACTCGGAGTAAAACTTAAACCCAACTATAATAAAAAGATATGCAATACCAACAAATATAGAACCATTCTTGTAGAAGATAATCTAAATGCAAGTAAGAGAGAATAACAACAAACCAGAGGCCTTACCGTGCCTTAGCAAACAAGTGCCGGACCATTACATCTGATAGATGGCGCCATAAGATTTGGAGAGGCGACTGCTCACTAAAAATAAAATTATTCACTTGGCTCATGTTTGAAAACAAGCTGTTGATGTGGTCTAATCTACAATCCCGGGGTTGGGTGGGTCCCGGCCGATGCATCCTGTGCAAATCACACACTGAATCCGTTGCCCATGTCTTTATAAACTGCACTTTCTTCATATCGGTGTGGCAACTCATCTCGCCAGCACTTTTGCCCGGATCAATTTGGGTCGGCCCCAACGTCCCTTCTTGCTTCCAAAACTGGATAAAGGATACCTTGAACCCTGCACTGATGCCTATTTCCCTCTGCTGGCAAGTATGGAAGACAAGAAACGAGGCCATTTTCGAGGATAAAACACCATCAGTTCATAGAGTTGCTAATTATATTATTGCTGAGCTGGCCTCCAACAGAAAACAGACTTCATTTACATCTCCCAACAGACCTATTTTTATAGTTCCACATGATAGAATTGTGGCCTGGTTTGACGGAGCAGCACAACAAAGTGGCTCTCTCTGTGGGGTGGGAGGGAAACTTGTTTTAAACTCACACACTTGTTTCCGGTGGACTCTAAATTGTGGGACTGGTTCCAATATGAAGGCTGAGCTTTTAGGAGCGTGGGTGTCTCTTATCCTGGCTAGTCGTCTTCATGTCGACGAGCTTCTACTTCTTGGCGACTCCAAAATTACCATTGATTGGTTGAACGGGCTTGCAGATTTTCAGGTAGCGGACCTCGAATGCTGGAAGGAGAGAACTCGTGCTGCAACAAAACTGTTAAATAATCTCACCTTCTCTCACATCTACAGAGAACAAAATATTGAGGCGGACATCCTTTCCAAAAAATCTTTGTACTTGCCTCTGGGTCACATTCGCTATACCAGGTGGGAAGAAGGCAATGAAGGACCTTCCACAATGATAAATCTTTGATCGAACATTCTGTTTTGGGCGCTGATCTTCCATGGGACAGACTTTGGTCTCGGCTGTCTTGATTCTCAAATGTCTTGTATGGACTGCTTGATTGTCATGCATTGAGCACATTTCTCGTATTTTCTCTTGTATGGACATTTCTCCGCATTTCTTGCCATGTACAATCTTATATTCTTCTGAATATAAAGCGTATTTTTTTCGTTGAAAAAAACAAACAAACCAGAGGCCAACTTGGAGAGGAGAAAGCAAGAAATCCCAATGCCTTTCCATCGAAGTGGAGTTCAATTGATTTTTATCCCACTTGTGTTGAGATGGAATACACCCATGGATTCAAAACAAAATGCTCCCATAGCCTAAGGCATGTGAAAAAGGTTGGGTGGTATCTTCATGTTAAATTCTTTACCTTGATGAAAGATTTTGTGTGTGAGTGACATCTGTTGATTAATGATGATGGTACTTATCATTTAAACAAAGGATTAAGGTATCTTGTGGGCATATTGGATTCCATTTACTCATAATGCCCCCATTTTGAACCTAGTAGCCATGTTAGCCATTGTGTCAACTTGTTTTTTATTGTTTCGAAGGACCTAATAATAAGTTATTTACTGGATCTTTGAATCTTCATGGTTTTCTTTGGTGATGATTGAGTCAAGTATATGATCTACTTGGCCTTTCTTCATCATATCCTTGATAACTGTAGTAGAGTCTCCAACTACAATTAATCAAGGGATACACTATTTTGCTACTAATCTTAACCAATAGAGTAATGAGTAAGCTTCTACTTGATTGTTAGAGAGAATTTCTAACCACGAGGCACATGACAATTCCATTGCTCCTATGGGATTGTAAAGGATCCCCCTTGCTCCTTCCACCCCTAGAGTATTTCACATTGTTAACAACCCCTAATATCACTATTTCCATAATTTGTCTTCACACATAAGATATAGGTCTCCTAAAATGTCATTTGTAAATGATTTTCACTATTTTGACATTGCTAGAAAAATGCACCATGCCCTTATAAAAATGTGTGCCATGGCACTTAATATAAACCCAAATCATGATTTCAAAATGGTATATGGTTATTCATGATCTTCTTCATCTCTCCGTAGTTTTATATTTCTTGAATGAATCCTTACAATGTCTTTAGATTCTAAATGAACATTACTACTTGAAAATATGACAAAATGCCAGTCATAATTTGATTGGCTTCACAAAAATGCATGCCCAAGCTTTATTAAGACTCCAAATTGTTATTTTCAAGTTTATTGGTGTCCCCAAAGACAATTCCACTCCTTTATAAATTGTTATTTTTCACTTTGAATCTAACAAATTGCTATTGTGTAAAAACATTACAAAATTGTCAATCGTTATAGTGTTCAAATCAATCTTCAATGCTTAAGAAAAATGTTTAAAAGACCTACAGAAATGACTTATTTAGAAAATAAATTTGCCAGGTAGTAATATTTCTTGTTCTCTACCAACTCATTTGTTTGATTCTCTAGAATTATCTCCTATTGAAATATATGGATAGTCCAAAATAGGTTTAACAATATTTACAAGAAGTTGCCACTGAAATGCACATAGAGTGGTTATTATAACTCAAATATAATTTTGAAATGTTTTTTTGAATCTTTACTCAATTATCTACAAACCCATTTCACCTCATGTCATGATTCCATTTCTAAACTCTACTATACTTGAAAGTAAAATGCTCTTATTTTAAGAGTTTAGGATTTGCATGTTAAAAACATTATAATGCATACCCATGGTAATGTGGTATTCCAAAATTCTTAAATTTAAATTGTAAGTACCCTAGGCCTTCCACACCTATCTAATATTTCAAAAGCATGCATGATAACTTACTTGGTTAGGGTGCTCTTGCATCAATTTCTCTAATTGTTGTTCACATGAGAACAAGTGACAAATCTACATATTGATTATTTAAGTTACATGTTAAAAATAACTAACCATTATGACTATTTGGATTTTGGTAGAAACTCTTCATGTAAGGTTAGATCACACAAGTAACACTGGAGAAGATCACACACATTCTAGGTATATCTCAATTTATGTTTGTAAATAGTATTATCTTAATTTGAAAATTGAGTTGGAAGTCAATATATTACTAGTTCCTCTACCTTCATTAAAATCTAGCATAGATTTTCTTTTATTGGTTTCAAAGGTCTAACCATAAAATGTTCTTTTATTTTATAGTATTACATAATGGACTATTCCAACAAAATATCAACACACAATGCTCCAAGATGAAAAAGGTTCACCAAGAAATAATGATATAGTGGAAATTCCTAATTTGGAACCACATCATATAGTCATCAAATTCACTCCATTTGGAGGAAAAAGAGCCGCTATCTGTGCAAATTGGTATGCACATTGTCACTCTTGTCCAAATAGGAATGTTGTTGAATATACTTTCGAGATTTGTCCAAATGTTGAAGGTAATAGTGGTGTAGTTCAACTTCTCATTAAAGGTAACAGTGGTTTAGTTCAACTCCCTATTGAAGGTAACAATGTTGTAGTTCAAGTCCTCGTTGAAGGTAACGATTGTGTACCTCAAGTCCCCATTGAACATGATCCAATGGTTATAATGGATCCTCTAAATATAAAACAAGTGAGAACTACACATAGTAGTAGGGCTTCATCTAAATGACCAATAAAACAATTATTAGATCTTAAGAATGGGTTAGGTCGACATGCTAAGAGAGTAATAGAGGGAAAGAAAATATGTAATGAACTTGGAAAATGGTATTCTAGGAAACCAATTGAGGAGACTAGTTAAGGGGACATCATTGCTACTATTGGGCACTACCTAAGTAACAAGTAGTCTATAATTTCCAAAATTGATGATGATATTGAGCACTTAGATAGGCTTTTGACAAAATCTGTCTAATCATCATGGAAGACAATATATTTGGTACTTGTTAAATATAGTATGAGTCACAAGGTATTGGAATGTCTAAAACATCTCGACAACTATGGTGTCTTAAGGGTGTTAATTCATCATCAATCTGTAAAGAAATTGAATCTTGGAGAGAAAAAGTTGAAAAATGAATATAGGTTGGGAAAGATCAAATGGTTTTAACTTTGGAGTCAGAGTTAAATAAGTCAAGGTATGTGCTTCTTTTATGGTAAAATCATATGAGTGTGGGTCTAAAAATAAATTTTAGGTGGTGGATTTTAAAATTGGTATTGGTTCTCATCTCCATTATGATCGTGGTGGCTAGGTATATGAGATATTATTTGAGCTTCCACAAGATAATGGTTTAATGTTTTGTATAACATTAGAAAATAGGATGTTAAGGAATAAAAAAGACATATTTTATCACATTTTTATATTCCAACATATGAGGATAATCGAATGAAACATATACTTCCCCAAGATGACATCTTGATGATTGATGGCATGATAGTGAGTGTAAAGTTGTATCAATGTCACGACCTTGTGGCCACATTGTCAATCGATATCTCATGGATGAGTGTCATTGATGGAATAATTTTCACCCATGGTGCAAATGTCAAAAGAAAGAGTGTAGTCAACTTACTTCAAGAAGGATTTTTCATTGTTAATCAATTTATTATATGACTTAACAATGCTCTCCTTGAGTTATTTATAAATGATAGTCAATCATTTAATTACATTGCACTATTGAATCAATAACAACAAATCATGCAACTACAAATTTTGACGGCCATGTAAAGACACATGTCACATACAAACTAAAAAGTATTGCATTAATAAAAAATTGCAAGTAATATAAAATATAGTACAACACAAAACTATAATGTTTCACAACCTTGGGCTCACACTACAACACTTATAACCTTTCTTACAATTACGCTTGCAACATTGATGGTCACACTTGTTTGTCTAATGAACTTATTGTCTCCATAGTAAATATTTAGGTGTTATGATCTATGGAAACACAATGCAACATAATCAAAACACTAACCAACTGGGAAACTCTAATAAAGGATTGGATTGCAGTTTTACATTTACATAATTGGTTTGGTTTCTTGGAAAAGTAGTTGACCTAGTCTGATTT